>JAFBJU010026074.1:1962525-2180416 GCA_016785305.1 Colistium nudipinnis | reverse complement strand
CCAAAAACCTCATAATTTAGTACGTCGTTCAAAATTTCATCAAAAGCCTTATAGTATAGTATGTCCTTCAAAATTTGACCAAAAATGTCTTAGTATGGTATGTCGTCCAAAAATTTGAAAAATATGAAAAACGTCATAGTATAGTATGTCGTTCAAAAATATAAATAACGTCACACTATTGTGACCAAAAACCTCATAATTTAGTATGTCGTCCAAAATTTCATCAAAAGCCACATAGTATAGTATGTTTTCCAAAAATGTGAATAAATGTCATAGTATAGTATGTCGTTCAAAATGTTACCAAAACATTCTTAGTATAGTATGTCGTCCAAAAATATGAATAATATAAAAAAAAACTCATAGTATAGTATGTCGTCCAAAAATGTGAAAAAACGTCATAGTATAGTATGTCGTCCAAAAATTTGAAAAATATTAAAAAAAGTCTATAGTATGTTTTCCAAAAATGTGAATAAATGTCATAGTATAGTATGTCGTTCAAAATGTTACCAAAACATTCTTAGTATAGTATGTCGTCCAAAAATATGAATAATATAAAAAACGTCATAGTGTAGTATGTCGTCCAAAAATATAAATAACGTCACACTATTGTAACCAAAAACCTCATAATTTAGTACGTCGTTTAAAATTTCATCAAAAGCCTCATAATATAGTATGTCCTTCAAAATTTGACCAAAAATGTCTTAGTATGGTATGTCGTCCAAAAATTTGAAAAATATGAAAAACGTCATAGTATAGTATGTCGTTCAAGATTTTGCCAAAAATACGTCATAGTATAGTATGTTTTCCAAAAATGTGAATAAATGTCATAGTATAGTATGTCGTTCAAAATGTTACCAAAACATTCTTAGTATAGTATGTGTCCAAAAATGGGAAAAATATGAAAAACGTCATAGTATAGTATGTCGTCCAAAAATCCAAAAATGTGAAAAAACGTCATAGTATAGTATGTCGTCCAAAAATGTGAAAAATATAAAAAAAAGTCATAGTACAGTATATTGTCAAAAAAATTTAAAAAACGTCATAGTATAGAATGTTGTTTAAAGTTTGACCAAAAAAATCGTCATAATATAGTATGTCGTCCAAAAATATGAATAATATAAAAAAACCTCATAGTATAGTTTGTCGTCCAAAAATAAGAAAAAACGTCATAGTATAGTATGTCGTCCAAAAATGTGATAAAAAATTATAGTATAGTCTGTCGTCCAAAAATATGAATAACACACACTATTGTGACCAAAAACTTCATAATATAGTATGTTGTCCATCATTTCACCAAAAATGTCATAGTATTGTATGTTGTCCAAAAATTTGAAAAATATAAAAAAAACGTCATAGTATAGTATGTTTTCCAAAAATGTGAATAAATGTCATAGTATAGTATGTCGTTCAAAATGTTACCAAAACATTCTTAGTATAGTATGTCGTCCAAAAATATGAATAATATAAAAAAACCTCATAGTATAGTTTGTCGTCCAAAAATAAGAAAAAACGTCATAGTATAGTATGTCGTCCAAAAATGGGAAAAATATGAAAAACGTCATAGTATAGTATGTCGTCCAAAAATGTGATAAAAAATTATAGTATAGTCTGTCGTCCAAAAATATGAATAACACACACTATTGTGACCAAAAACTTCATAATATAGTATGTTGTCCATAATTTCACCAAAAATGTCATAGTATTGTATGTCGTCCAAAAATGTGAAAAATATAAAAAAACGTCATAGTATGGTGTGTCGTCCAAAAATGTGAAAAATATGTAAGACGTCATAGTATGGTATGTCGTCCAAAAATGTGAAAAATATGAAAGACGTCATAGTGTAGTATGTCGTCCAAAATGTATCCAAAAATGTCACAGTATGGTTTGTTGTCCAAAAATATGAATAACGTCACACTATTGTGACCAAAAACTTCATAATATAGTATGTTTTCCATAATTTCACCAAAAATGTCATAGTATTGTATGTTGTCCAAAAATTTGAAAAATATAAAAAAAACGTCATAGTATAGTATGTCGTCCAAAAATATAAAAAAACGTCATAGTATAGTATGTCGTCCAAAAATATGAATAACGTCACACTATTGTGACCTAAAACTTCATAATATAGTACGTCATCCAAAATTTCATGAAATGCATCATAGTATAGTATGTTTAGTATGGTTTGTCGTCCAAAACTGTGAAAAATATAAAAAAACTTCATAGTATAGTTTGTCGTCCAAAAATGTGAAAAATGTGAAAAATATGAAAAACGTCATAGTTTATTATGTTGTCCAAAATTATTAATAATATAAAAAAACCTCATAGTATAGTTTGTCGTCCAAAAATGTGAAAAAACGTCATAGTATAGTATGTCGTCCAAAAATGTGAAAAATATTTAAAAAAGTCATAGTACAGAATATTGTCAAAAAAATGTAAAAAATGTCATAGTATAGAATGTTGTTTCAAATTTGATAAAAAACGTCATAGTATAGTTTGTCGTCCAAAAATGTGAAAAATGTGAAAAATATGAAAAACGTCATAGTTTAGTATGTTGTCTGAATATGTAAAAAATCTGAAATAACGTCATAGCATAGTATGTCTTCCAAAATTAATGAAAACCAAAAATTTCATGAAAAGCGTCACAGTATAGTATGTTTTCCAAAAATGTAAAAAAACGTCATAGTATAGTTTGTCGTCCAAAAATGTGAAAAAACGTCATAGTATAGTATGTCGTCCAAAAATATGAATAACGTCACACTATTGTGACCAAAAACCTCATAATATAGTACGTCGTCCAAAATTTCATGAAATGCGTCATAATATAGTATGTTTTCCAAAAATGTGAAAAAGTCAAAGTATAGTATGTTGTCCAAAATTTGATCAAAAATGTCTTAGTATGGCATGTCATCCAAAAATTTGAAAAATATTTAAAAAAAGTCATAGTATAGAATGTTGTTTAAAATTTGACCAAAAACGGCATAGTGTATAATATTTAGTCTAAAATTTGACCAAAAACATCAGAGTATAGTATGTCGTCTAAAAATGGGAAAAATATGAAAAATAAGAAAAACTTCATAGTTTAGTATGTTGTCTAAATATGTAAAAAATCTGAAATAACGTTATAGGATTGTCACCAAAAACTTCATAATATAGTACGTCGTCCAAAATTAATGAAAACCAAAAATGTGAAAAATATAAAAAAACAACATAGTACAGTATGTCGTCCAAAAATATGAATAACGTCACACTATTGTGACCAAAAACTTCATAATATAGTACGTCGTCCAAAACTTCATGAAAAGCGTCATAGTATAGTATGTCGTTCAAAAATATGAACAATGTCACACTATTGTGACCAAAAACCTCATAATATAGTACGTCATCCAAAATTTGATGAAAAGCCTTATAGTATAGTGTGTTTTCCAAAAATGTGAAAAAACGTCATAGTACAATATGTCTTCCAAAAATGGGAAAAAATTTGAAAAAATTTCATAGTATAGTATGTCGTCCAAAAATGGGAAAAATATAAAAAAACGTTGTAGTATAGTATGTCGTCCAAAAATATGAACAATGTCACACTATTGTGACCAAAAACCTCATAATATAGTACGTCATCCCAAATTTTATGAAAAGCGTTATAGTATAGTGTGTTTTCCAAAAATGTGAAAAAACGTCATAGTACAATATGTCGTCCAAAAATGGGAAAAAATTTGAAAAAATGTCATAGTATAGTATGTCGTCCGAAAATGGGAAAAAATGTCATAGTATAGTATGTCGTCCAAATATCGTCAAAAAACTTCACAGTATAATATGTGGTCCAAAAATGTGAAAAAACAGTAGTTTTTTAGTATAATATGTTGTTTAAATGTGAGACTCATCATGGTGTAGTATGTTTTCCGAAAATGTGAAAAATATGAAAAACGTCATATAGTATGTCGTCCAAAAATAAAAAAAAACATACTATAGTATGTCGTGAAAAATGTGAAAAACGTCATATTATTTGAGTCATCATAGAATACTATCTCGTCCAAAGGTTTTATCAACAACGTCATAGTATAGTTTGACGTCCAAAAATGTGAAAAAACGTAATAGTTTAGTAAGTCGTCCAAAAATTTGAAAAATATGAAAAATCGCCATAGTATAGTATGTTTTAGAAAATTTGACCAAACACGTCATTGTATAGTATGTCGTCCAAAAATGTGATTAATAGAAAAAAAAACTTCCTAGTACAGTATTTTGTTAAAAATCCCAAAACATCTTAGTATAGTCCGTGGTCCAAAATGTGACCAAAAACAGTGTATTGTCCAAAAATTTAAAAAAATGTGATAGTATAGTATGTCGTCCAAAATTTGATGAAATATGTCACTGTATGTGGTCCAAAATTTGACCAAAAACGTCATAGTGTAGCATGTGGTCCAAAAAGCCTGCTTTGCTCTGACCTTCAGAGCAACCAGAGATAAGGAGTCACTCGCACAACAACGTCTCTGCTGTGTAAGAAAGCACTAAATGCCGTCACTGTCGTCGCTCTCTCAGGTTGCCTCATCAAGTGTCAGTGTAGCAGATTCTGCGGCTCTGCCTCATCATGTTATCACGTTTGGTGACACAGATCCTGCGTTTAACTAATGAGGGCTAGGCTTTGTTTAGCATGACCTCGTGGCTGAGAAGATGAGTGGCAGGATGGAGGCGATAGGTCAGGGCAAAGAGGCCATTGGCGGTTGAGGGGACAGACGTGACATCGGAGAGGTAAGGATCGCTCCGAGAGGAGGGCGGAGGAGCGAGTGAAGGTTAAAGGTATAAAAAAAGTAGAGAGCGGTTCAGTTACTGCCAGTGACAAAGAGCAGTGTAGCTGTGCGGTATACCTGTTAATCCTATTCCACTCCAATTCTGACTTCCCACCTCTGTGTGTGCTGTAGCCCCAGGCAGCACCGCACGGCCAACGCAGAGCGAGGAGAAAACCCTGGAAGGTAAGACGGAATCCTCTGGGGAAGCGGGATATTGTGAATGGAGGGAAATAAGCCATTTCCTGGCCTGAAAAGCATGTGCGATTTAGTTCATGACTTGGCGTCAAACGCTGGCTTTGTCAAATTCCATTTTGGCCTTGTGGCTGGTTTTCCCTAATTGGATCCAGGATAAATAAGATTAAAGCATCAGCATTACTAACCTTCTGCTAATAGTCGCTGGAGTGTTTTTCATGCGGCTCCACAGACTTCGCCTCTCAGCTGCACAGTAGAACTGAGACATAAAACATGAGCCGTTCTCATTTTTAAGTAGGATGATTACAGGAAGGAGTTTTCATACATGATTGTGACTCATCTTTATGCTCATTATCTAATTACTGGCAAAGAGTCTGAACCGAGGAGTATCATTATGAGAGTTTTCTGCAGCTCATAGGTCACACATCATCTTTACTGCTGTTGTTCTCCAGCACACTGCTCTGAATCTCCTCCTGCTCTCGTCAGAATGTTTTTTTTGTTAGCGAGTTTACACAAGTAGAAACATTATTGTATTCATGTCTTTTCCCCCTACGAGAAACGTTGCCAACAGCCTATGGAGTTCTCTGTCTCGTCCCCCCTACAGGGCAACAGCCTATGGATGAGTTCCTCCAAAGAGATTCTCCTGTTCCGACAGATCTTACTCAACCCTGTCACTTGTCTGCAGTTCCAGCACTTTGTCGCCCTGAAGGGAGACTTCCTAGAGAATGACATGCTCTTTTGGCTGGAGGTCCAGAGGTATAAGGTAAAAGAAATAGGTGCTGTGCGCACAACATTAAGAATATTACTATTTCTAACATTTCGTTTTTCACATCTCCTGCAAGGACCTTTGTCATTCTCACAGTGATGAGGCCACCATCCAGCAGAAGATCTCCACAATCATCCACTGTTTTATCAACTCGTCCATGCCCCCCACGCTGCAGATAGACATCCCTCCTGAGCAGGCCCAGCACATTCTGGAAAAACGCCACGAGCTCGGCCCTTACATCTTCAGAGAAGCACAGGTAGTGTGTGGAAGAGTGTGGTTTGCATTGTGCGTGTCGCACTATACGTGTGCCTCATGCAAGTGTTTTCTCTTTGGTTCGAGAAGATGACGGTGTTCAGCGAGCTGTTGAAATTTTGGCATGAATTTCAAGAGCTGAGCAGAAATGTCCAAAAGGAGCATCTCCTCCCTCTACTCCAGGAGAAAAAGGTCAAACACAGAGCCAGGGTACGGAGACAGAGGAGGAGAGAGGAAGAGGAAGAGGAAAATGCGAGGAGGAGAGAGGCCCAGGTGTTGCACAATTTCTACTTTTACAGTAACTTTCCAAATCTGGGAAGGAGAAATAATCAATTCAACTTGAACTTTGTACAGGAACAGTGGGAGTGGACACAAGGGTCCAGTTTAAGAGAGGCGGAAGACACAGGCAGCGACATGGATGATGCAGAGGAACAACAAGAGGGAAGAACTTGGAGGGCACGGAGCCGAGTGCTGCTGTCTCCCACACAGCCGGTGAGGAACACTCTGATCTTCCTCCATGTGTTTGTGTAAAATGAACTGTAACGTACGAAGAAGGCCAAACCAAATGAAATCATTTCATTTGGAGTTGTCCGAAAACAGAAAAAATACAACATTAAACAAAAAAAAAAGCAACAGCGATGAAGATAAACCAGCACCTCCAAACAAGGCCTCATCGGCTCTGGCCGCAGACTTCAAAGGAGAAACACAATCCTCTAAGTGAACCGCTTTTCTAATCTAGTTTTCTGATTTTCTGGACTTTTCCCCCCTCAGCTGTCGTGGTCCTACTCCAAGTACATGGCAGCCATGAAGAGAGAGGAGGTGCTACTGAAGAGGAAGAGTGAACTGGAAGCCTCGTTCTCAACAGCCTCAGGTACGCACGCGCACGCGCACGCGCACACACACACACACTCACACTCACACACTCACACACTGTTCTTTTCTCCTAGGCCTCAGTGAAACACTTACATTCAGCACTCCACCTGGCTGAGCAAGTAGTCGGAGTGAAATCAGGAAACCATAACACATAACATTGAAATGACACTTAGCTGTTCCCACAGTAAAAATTCAAGCTACATTTCCAGAGCTCCGTTATTAATTACCACGGTTGAAGCCAAAGCATTGTCAAACCAACGCACGTCAGGCCCGCCTCATTATGTGGACCTCCGGCCAAAGCAGCCACTTCAGCCTGTCCATTAAGTGTCAATGTACTGTGCAGGAGCTAGTCAGAGTCCACACTGTGTGCATATGTAAACGAGGCATGGGGCTAACACGGGACTTTGTTCCAGTCACTGATTAACGGGGATGACTGGCAACGAAGTGTAGTGCAAACTGTGTTTTAATGGGAAGGTATAGAGGAGAAATGCTGTTAGGAACGCAGATGGAGTTCATGGCTGGCCCTTGCGTGATGCATACGGCCTCAGAGGGGGGTTTACATAAACAGTCATTCGTATGACATCATCAGGGAGGGAATCAGCAGTTGGTTAACAATCAGCTCGTGCTTTCGTTTCTCTCTCCTCCAGGCTCGTCCGCCTGCTGCAGTGTAAAGACAGCGGACAACGGGCACAGCGGCAAGCCGTCCCGACGCTCCTCCGCAGCAGACACTAAACAACGTCACAGGTACAACAGGAAGTGACCGGCGGACAGTTTGCCTCCGTGCTTCCCTCCCCCGTTTTCTGCAGAAGTGTGACACCAAGTCTGACATCAGAGCACGAGTGACAACTGAGCTGCTACTGATCCACGCTAATGACGAGAGTTGAGACTAGGTTTTTGGCATGACGTAAGAATCATTTTTCGAACCTGTGGAGGTTTGTGATTGCTCTCAGTCACCACCAGGTCATGTTTATCATGAGTGTTCCAAGTAGGCAACTGGAATACTTACAGATTCTTGAAGATGTTTCGCCTCCCACCTGAGAGGCTTATTCTACTAACTGGTGGGAAAGTTCAGGTATTTCTCCTCTGTGGAATGAATGGCTAATTAGAAGATCGTTAAGCTAAGCTTGAAGATCGTTGACCCCCTGACCGAGTTTCACGTTTTTTGGTTTCACCCGGGTCCGGGGTGTAAATGAGTGTGGTTAGCTTCACCTGGGAGGTCCCTTCTGTTGGGGTGGGAGTGTAGCTGTCAAGGGAGAGAATGAAGAAGAGCATTGTAGGTGGCTGAAAAGCCTCCTCCTCCTCCTCCTCTGTTGAGAGACGATTTCTCCACAAAGATGGCTTCATTTACCCCTCTTTCAAACCACCTGTCTTCTCTGGCCAAAATGTGAACGTGAGCGTGCTCTTCAGTATTGTGCCATGTGTTAATGCGTTTGTTGTTTTATTGTTTTGGAGACAAAACAACCATTAGACAAACGCATGGCAAAATTCAGGAGAGCAAGCTCCTCTTTGAGGAGGATGGTACCACCATTGTGAAGGAACACTCACAATCATCCTTATATCTCACTGCTTTCGGTAGAGTACTAGTGTAACTGTACTGTGGTTTCTATTATTCAGCCTTCTTTTCCGACATAGTATGCAATTATAGATTCACTCTGAAGGTAATTTTTTTTAATATTTTTATTACAAAATCTCTATTATCCATTTATACACATTAATGGCAACAGATATATTTGACATTGGACTCAGTAGTGCAACAATAACGTTGGCATCAATGTAAGATTACAAAAAACAGTTTACTTGTCAAACTAGCTATAAAAATATTTTGGTTGACAGCTGTTATATTTAGCGTCTATCAACAGGTGTATAATATTGCACTTAGCAGTGGCATTAGACGGTTGCTGTAGGAAAATGTAAACACTACGGGCCTATGCTGCAGAGTGAAACGTCACAGACAGTTTTGAGATGAGTGAAATACAGTCACTGAGTCACAGTTTCACGTCCATCTGCAACACAGGAGGCTTCACACTGACTAAGCAAGCCCTAGATTAGAGTTCACACAAATCTTAATTGTTTTAGCGTTTGCTCAAGTTAAAAAGTCCTTGCTTAAAGAAGTCTTAACTTTGTGTCATAATTCATGTGTCTCTATGATTAAAACAAATTCTAATCTCTCACATTTTCTCTGTGGTTTTGCAATGCTTCCTTCATCAGTATAAATATCCTTTCAAGGCAATTATAAAAATCTGGTAAAGTTAAATATAGGAATTTGTTATTTTACCTGAACAGAGGTATGTTTTGCATAAAGGGAGAGCTATTGTTTTAAGAAACAACTAAAAGGAATAATTAAGGCTTAATTTAAGTAAGAGCTAAGGGCACATGTATCATTTGGAAAAGCTGTCGATGCGCGTACCATGTCTCAGTGGAATCCGATATGTGTGGCTTTGTTCTTTACGGTGTTGAACTTGCTGACGAACACCTTGGCGTATGAGGGATCCACCAGGTAGCGGTAAGACTTGGTGACGGAGGGCGGGGGCTTGGCGAGTGTCACCGGGGGCTGCTGCTGTAGAGAGGCGGCAGAGGGGGACAAGAACTGGGAGGCTCTAGTCACATAATCCACCAGCCGCCGATACTGTTGCTCCGACAGCCGCTCACGAACACCGTCACCCTGCGGATGGCGACACAATTACTGTTAGACAGGGCCCAGGTGCCTTCCATACATGGAATGCAAGGAAAAACGATTCTGGCCTCAAAAGTCGTCATGGCAACCAGACACCACAATAGGTGAAAAGAAGAGTTCCACTGATTTACCATTTTTGTCAGTGCCAATACTGGTAACTGCCATGATCATTTAGCGTTTCACAACTGTCCTCACAATCTACATCTGAGGCCCCTGAAATTATGAAACCATGACTAATTTAAGTCTAAAGTGTTCTACTGACCACTCATTGCTTAAATAATATGTAAGAAGTCCTGGTTTGGTTAGCAGAAAAGCAGCAAGGGAGAATGGATATAAAGGCAAACTAAACCAAAAAATAGCATTGAAATAACAGGAAACTCAAAAATAGTCAAAACACTTGGCACGTAGCATATTGACTATTAGGCCGCGGAAGCTGGGTAGAAATTAGTGACTGTCTCACCTCGGTGTCGCTGGGGACCGTCTGCTGCTGTAAGGTGAGGGTGAGCTGGCCCTCCTGCCCTGGCTCCTGCTGACACTCCACCTGCACAGGACAGGACAATCGACACTCACTTAAGCCCACGCACATCAGAATCATTGAGAATACATCCCACTAACTAAGACAAGTTTTTTTGATTTGTGATGCGTTGACAACTGTCGGTTACCTCTGTGATGGGGAAAGCCTGCTGCTGCGTGTCCTCGATGAGACTGACCACAAACAGCACCTCCGAGGTGAGCAGCAGACAGCCGGCGTGTTCCTGACCCGAGCCACTCACGATAGTCACCTCCAGGGCCATGTGGAGCTCAGGTCGCCCCAGGGACTGAAGCATCTTCCTGCGGTCAGAAGGGAGAAAGACGTACACTATTAACACGTTTTGACATGATCGGAACATTTATAAAGAATCATATGTCCAACATTAGGCCTTTGTAATTTAAAGACCAGTTGCCCGTGCCACAGGAAGCAATGGCATATAGTTAAACATAGTTGGGCACAGATACACCCTTCCCCTATAAACGCAAGACTGCCAACGTATCCACAACCCAGAGATACAAGCTACCACATGTGTCTGCATATATCCTGTCATTTACATTGCTGCGTGTTCTCTGTGAGGTTTCAATTTCACACGCTCCGTGTGGAGGAGCTGAAGAGCTCCGTGGCGTTTCTCTGACACGTTGTTTACTTTGGAAGGCAGGTGCACTGCAGAGCAGATGTTGAAACAGCCACAGTAGGGACAGTTTGGTCCTGTTTAGTGTTACTCCGCTCACACTGCCTGACCCCTGAAACGTGTGGGCTACCAGCAGAAGTAAAAATAACTGATGGACGCCTGATGGAAACCAGTTTGACTGCAATGCAGCATGGATTAAACCACAGGGGAGCATTACCTCAGTTGTCAAGTTTGTTTTTTCTCCATCTTCCTTTAACATTAGTACGACATACTGCTAGCCCCTCAGCTAATGACAAAGAGCAATCCCCTGGAGAAAGAATAATATTTAAGACTTGGCCTTTTTACTAAAGGCAGTTGGCAGGTTACAATGATTGCTACTAAAAGCGAATGTTTGATAGCTTCGGAAACCAAACTGCAGGAATGCCAAAAGTGCCCTCTCTAAAGTTGATAACCTTCTGGACACTCTTAACTCATACATGTTTCACAGCGAGAGCGCAGTGGAATCTCTTAAACATGCCTATCTGCTGCAGTGCTGGAGATGTTTTACAGCACAGGTCCAAAACGTAACCTTCTCCTTGGCAAACGTGACCTTTGTAACCGGAGTCTATCCAACCCATGACAACATACAGAGAGAGGTGTTCCTCCTCCATCTGATGGCACAGGAAAAACATCTCTGGATAGACTCAGAGTTAAATAACAAGAACAATTTCTAGCTGGCGGCTTTGGCAGAGTGCTTATAAAAACCTTTTAACATGGCTGGATGAGAACAAGGTAGGGCAGGCTGGCTACCATGTGTGGGATCAAGGTCAAACATCTTTCCAGACTTTTTTCTTTTTTTTGGGGGGGGGGGGGGGGGGTAGTAATAAACTCTCCCAAGGTTATTTTAAACAAAAATGCAAAAATGATGAGAGGTGGACTGGCAGATTTTGGAGAGAGGCCAATGAAAGCAAAGGCAAAACCACATGTCTAAAGAGGACCTGGACAGAAGTAAAGAAGGGTCCTACCAGACGTATTTGAGGTGGCTGTTTGGGGCCTGTGCCGACTTTTCCTCTGTAGGCAGGTAGAGTTGTTTAGGAAGCTGCCACAGTCCCGCTCCATGTAGGATCCCTGAACATAAAAAAACATTCAGCATTACCGTTACCGTCTGGAGCATTTTATAGTCTGTTTAACAGTCCTGTGGATTATTTGCAATGTCAAATTGGTAAGACGTACTGGTGCCGTTCGAATTTAAATGCTACTCAACGCTGACAAATTCTGTCTTTGTGTGAGTGAGAGTGTGCATCACTAAAAACGTTTGACTTTAATCTTCAAATTCTAAAAATAAAAATGATTAGGATAATAAGTGTGGTTACATGCCCTGTGCGTGCGATCACTTTTCCTTCATCCCACTTAAGCTGTCTGCAGAGCGGCAGAAGCAGTGGGCTAGTGAAGTCATCGCGTAGATAAAACAGAGCAGTATAGATCAGTGAGATCCGTCAGTGATGTCAGAGCAACACCGCTCAGCTTTGAGTGAGTGTGTGTATGCAGATACAGTGTATCCATGTGTTTCATAAGAGAGGATGGCGTGTGACACAACGCATCACAAATCAACACTCTATATTACTGGCAGATCGACTTTCATGTGTATGCTGTTAAAGTAAACTTCAGTGTTTGTGTGTGCTGTTCTGCTAAGCAGTGTGCAATTGCATTAGATTGTGTGTTTGCGTTGCGTGTGTTGTGCGAGCCGATCAGAGCCACGTCCCCCGGGAGTCATTGCTCTCATAGAGAGCTGCTCACCTTGTAGCTTGTAGTTTATGTGCCGTTGCAAAGACCCGTTAGCACCAACACACACCACCCTCTGACCCACTGCTCACCCGTAACCACATCCTATGGCCCTAATAAAACACTCTGCATGCCTCAACTGCTTCAGGTGCATGACATGGTTAGGTGTGCTCACGTTTGCTGAGGTTGCAGCAGCTCGCTCGTGTTTCCTGCTCTACTCCCAGGCCTGGTCTGATAAACATTTGGCTCATGCATCCATATCAAATTTTGATATGAGACATTATCTGTTTCGTGCATGTGGTTATTAGTCTATTGCTAGCAACTCTCATGTAAAATAATATATAATGCCCTCCAATAAACGACAGCGCTCCTTTGAAGAGCCAACAACAAAAAAGGTATTAACAATTACAGTTTCCAAACTGAGTTAATCATTGTTAAATTCTGCTCAAATAATCTAAACAACGCATCCCAAACTCACCGTATCCAGTCTGGGACACCAATTCAGCGGCTCCACCGATTGGCTTGGTGAAGACACCCACAATGCCTTTCCCCACTCCAGAAATGACCCCTCTGGCTTTACTACCAGCTGAACTCTGCATCTCCCAGTTCCTTTGGAAATTCTGCATGGGCTGGTCCACAATGCCTGCGATGGCTCCTGCAAGACACAAAAAAGGAGTCTTTGGTGTACCAGGTTCAAAACATCTTTTGGAGAACTAAGTGGAGAGGTAGTGATTTCATAAAGGGAGACAATGGAACCTTGGAATGCAGAAAATATCTGAAAATATCATGTTATGTTTAACACAGATGTGGTGATTTATTGTGCATCTCACAAATTATAATCCACTATAACCCAGTGATTCGAGCAGCTGTTTGGTTTCAGTGACAGTGTGCTCAGACTTGACTCGAGTTTTATGGCCCTCCGGGTGTTTATTGAGTCCCCGCTGTGCCGTCTCCATTGCTCCGTCTCAAAGCTCTCTGTGCCTCTTTGGAGAGTGTGCGCCTTTGCCTTTGGACAGCAGGTCAAGTGTGTGTGGGCAAGACCATATTTCCATACATATCGAAGTGCATTATTTCGAGGCAGGAAGATAGACATCAGGCGTGATTATAAAAACTAATGACACAACAATACCTGTGTATTTACGGCTCATTTTAAGAGTAAGTATAACTTGGATGAAGGCCAAAATTGTGATCTCATTGTGATGTTTAAAAAAACTCTTCAACATATTGTGTTACTGAGAAAAGAAGTGTATTATTGTTTACGTTCGTCATTTGTGCTATTTCTTATCAAGTCAATTATTTTGGCTTATTGAGACAACACATTCTGTTAGGTAAACAAGGGGGTTGCAGGGCCAGGAATAGATTTAGGATAGCTCAATTACAGTATGATATTTAGAGGAATGGCCACAAATGTCCATGTGTGCAAAACACTCACTAAGAACGACTCCTCTGTGTATGAGTTTGTGTGTGTGAGCGGACACATTTCTATAGTTGTGAAGACAAATATTGCCAGTCCGGTTAAAACTTAGTTTCAGGATTAGTAAAAGAGTAGGTCAGGTTAAAACATCGAGAGATTGCATTAGTGTCCGCACAAATACAGGGAGATATGTGTGTGATGTGAGAGAGAAAGCACTTGCAAATACCCAACAAGCTGATGCCGAGTCGTGAGAGCCCCTGCCTCAGTCCGTCCCCGAGGTTCTCTGGGAGCTGTCGCCTCCACTCCTCCTGCCTGGTGTAGTGCTCCTCATCCAGAGACAGGCGGTCCATGTTCCTCGCCAGACTTGTTGCTAAGTTGGTGATAGATGTCAGCGTACCTGAACAAAAAGGGGCCATGTTCAGGTTCAATGATGGAATTTTGCACATTACATACTACAATACTTCCAGTAAGGGATGGGCAGTAAAGGTCATTATAGTGCCTCACAAAACTTGATTTGTTAACGCGTAATGTCTTGTCAAATTGTGTTTCTTGTAGATCTGCTAAAGGACACTATTGTTTCAGAGGAGATTTAAAAGTAAAACGTTTACGTACGTCTTTTCAATGCAGTAAATAAACACAACACATATGGTTGACATTGGCCTCACCTTTTGAGATATGTTTGACAAAGGAGGAGGTCCCCCTGGACACACCGCTGATGAAGGCTCCTGGTCCTCGGGTCAGACCCTCATATGGCAGACGGAAGAAGTCCGACACGCCGTTGCCGATGCTCCGCACCAGGCTGGCAGGACTGCCAAGGATCTCCAGAGACCCCACCACCCAACCTGAGACAGAGATGGCACATTATTACCCGTTTGTAATAACACAGAAAGACAGTCATTCATGTCACCAATATTGGAACACAGATATTTGCTGGTATGTAATTTTAGCTATGTTTTGTGCCCTTGAGCAAGGCACTAACCCCGTCTGCTCCCCGGACGCTCTCAGCTGTCCACTGCTCTGTGGCCTTGCATGCGCCACAGATGGGTCAAATGCAGAGGTCAAATTTCCCCCCACTTGTGTGTGTTTGCATGTACATGTTTGTAAGTGTTTGGATGATGCGCAATTCTAATTCTATCAATTTTTAGCTTTACTAATAAAACTATAAATTTGACCTTTTAATGAAAACAAGCCTTTAAAAACAAGGAATGTATAAATTATATAGAGCGTACTTGTTCTCCCTTTCCCCAGTGCTAGAATACATTTATACAACAGTGTCTTATTTTTTTTCATTCTGTTTTCTGGAAAAAAATGTGCTCTTTCAGTTAAACTTCTCAAGAAAAGTTGGACTTGAAGCAAATATTTAAATAAATAAACTCTAACTGTAAAACATAACGTATACAGCATACTGTATAATCCCACAGTCATTTTTTACACTCCTGAAATTTGAGTTTTGCATTCAAGACAAATACATCTGGAGCACCTAAGTCATAGGGGACCATTTAACATACAAGCCCCTTGAGTAAACTCACTTTCATTTATCTTCCACGTGCCAAAAACAGCTTAGAGTGAAAGCTCTTCCAATGAAAACCTACAGATTAAACCTCCAAAATGTTGAACATTATGATGTTCTATACTGCGTTGATTCTATATGAACTATTTTCTTAATAACAACAAACAAAGATTCCAACAGACACACATATACTCGTTGCAGACATGCACACTCCTTCATGAAATAACACATGTGTCACAGCTAGATTTATGGTGTCCTACAATCTCACTTCTCTCATTCAACCGTAGCGTCTCCTTCAGATGCCAAGGCTCATTGATATTTATGCGCCGACAATTGCATCACAAAAGTCAAATAACCATTTCTCTACGCTCTGGTCTTATTCTCTGTCAATTTGTGCTTGAGTGATGAACTCTAATGGTAGGCAACCAACTCCAGTGGGGCCAAGTGGTCTCCCAGTTGTGGTTTTGGTAAAGCATAAAGTCCTGACAGGAGCTGACAGTTACAGGGCTGAGTCATTTCTTTTAGAAACACACACACAAGCATATGCTGGAGTGTGTGCGCCTTTTAATATCCATATCTCTATAAGTCTTTGCATGTGGAGTCCATGGATTTACACCTGGAGTGAATGTGCGATTGTAACACCGTACGGCCCAATGCTAATCAGTCCCAGTATGCAATGCTTCCACCCGTCCCACTCTCACTGATGACTCAGGATGGGAGAACGTGGTGAGGTGATGTGTTGAAATACGAGCAGAAATGAGGGCTCTAATGAGAGACAGCGGGAAGGAAGCATCCGGCCAGAACGGTGATTTCTGATGTGGAAATGTCTGGCTTAAATCAGACCATGTGTGGAGTCTTTGACTAGACAGGAGGACAATGCAGGACAGAGGTATGGTTCCTTTATAGGGCCTGATAAGTCAGGATTAGACCTCGTGGCCATTCTCGGATTAACTATAACATCCTGCCTACAAGACGTGTGAAGCATGAATCAAGTTTTATGATAAAACAGTAAATTATGATAGTGGGAGAATTTAAACCTCTTTGGGGGCTTCCAGTCATTCATTTTTTTTGCTGCTGCTGCTTGATAGTTTTACTGCACTTTCTGCCACAAAGCAACGGGAGCCGCCTCACAGGAGCAATCATTTTACAGGCTCAAGTCTGAATAGTGTGAGAATAAATTATAGAAATTCTCACTAAAGCACACATCCTGTCACTGTTCTGTAAATTATGTGTATGTAACGTTTGAAACTATTGAGAACATATAAAACACACCTTATATAGCCATTTGCTGTATAGTGTAAATCATGAGGCAAAATCTGTGTATGCTGTTTTTTAAAGAGAGAACCGTGACTTGCCAGCTCTGAAGAGGGCCCCGGCAGCATAGTGCATGGCCAGAGCGTGGACCAGCTGCCTGGCTGTGGTGCAGAGCGGCCCTCTCTCAAACAGGGAGAAGGAAAGAGGAGTGTGGTCCGAGGCGATGTACAGCTTGAGGGAGGCGTGGATGCTGACCAAAAGGTTGACCGGCTGGATGGTCAGCCTCTGCAGCCGCACAGGGTTGACCAACGCCTGCATTGACTGCAGCACCTGGATGATGTAATCACAAGGTTAGGCACAGGAAGGATCTTCTAGATGTTTCCAAAATGTGTATATGGACATTAATTCCGGTCCCAAAACAGTATTATATCCTCATTCACCATGTGGTGATGGAAACATGTAAGTGCACTCAATTTTGATTACTGGAAACAAGTTGGCCCTAGCTGAGCACAACTTTTGTGGTAATAAGAAATTGAGCATGTAGTGACTGAATAAAGTAAAAATGTTCAGCCTCGTCAGGACTGAATAAAGGAGGAGGGAGGATAAAAGAGGCACCTGTTCGGGGAGCATGGGAGCTGATCCAGACTCTGTACTTCTCTGGGTCTCTGCTGTAGCTGACGCAAAAGCTCTGTCAGGGATGTAGGTGAAGAACAGGGTCTTAATGTAGTAAACAAAGGTGTCCTCAAGGTAGACCCTGGCAGGCTGAAGCTGGAAGTTGACCTGAGGAGAATATGCACAGGGAGGCAATGAGAACAGACGTCACTGATTGTGATGAAAAAATTGTCTGTGCCAAATTGATTTGCTGTATCTGAAAGAAAGTAGCAAAAACTGAAAATAATACTGAATGTCAGAGTCATTTAAAAAAACACACACACATATACAGTATATATATATATATGTGTGTCATCACTGTGACAGCAGCGGAGTCTACCGATACAAAGAAAACGCAAATAAAAAGCCAGAGGAAGGACTCCAACCTCTTCCACAGTGCATTTGTCTCCAGCCAGCAGCATCCTGAACTGCAGGAAACACGAGCGTTTGAACTCCTCCAGGGCTTCGGGAGACTCCGTGGGGTTGGAATTGCTGCTCCATGGACCCCCCGGATCGGCTCCCCCTCTCTGGTCCTGGCACAGCAGTACGGGAAAGTGGAAACTCGCTCGGTTATACAGCTGGTTGTCTACTTGCAGATTGGAGCAGCAGACTTCAATCAGAGAGGTATCTGGCATCAGAGCGGAGAGGGGACCCGAGTCCATGCCAGTGTCGGCTGCCAGCTCCGGGGGAAGGGAGGTAGGTGCGGGGGCCAGGCCGACGAGCAGCTTGGTCAACGTGAGTCTCAGCAGCTCCACGGAACCGTAGGGACAAGTGATGTCATCACTCAACACCACACTGGTCTCACTCAGGAGGACCCTGACGGACAGCTTGGGCAGCCTGAAAACAAAACAAGACATTTTTAATCCATGAATAGTGTACGATTTAGTGGAGCTAATTATAAACAAATAAATAAAAGCCCAGTGCGATTGACCCTCATGGAATAAGGGACGGGTACGGCTTTCATAACTGTAATTTGTTCAATCGAAAAGAAAAACAAAACACACCCATTTCAGATAAACTATAGTTTCAAATTCAGCATGTGTCCGATGACTGCAAATATATGTAGGGAATAATATTAGGAGACCAAAATCAATCATCTCGTGCTCTTGATGTTTCGTGACTTTCCTACCATCAGCATAGTGCGTTAACAAAAATTACTGCTGTAATTTGTTTACATTTACCTCATATGTGATTGTTAATTCCCTGTTTTGCCAAGATGACAAAGCAGCTATGTGTTGATGTAATGGAACAAATTTGTAATACGCGGCCCTCAGATTTCAACACAGTACAACTTAAGAACACATGCAAATAGTCAAAACTGAAGCAAACTGAGAAATCCTATCAAAGGACGTGGCAACATGTGTGCAGCTTTTAGAAAAAGAAAATGTTACTAAGTGAGAAAACACAACCAAACACAGAAAATACAACCAAACATTTAAACCGTAGTACCGAAGTAGTGGAGATGACAACAGAAAGGTTGCCAGGAGATGAACAAAGCAGGGAAACACTTGTCTTCGATGTGGGGACTTAATAAGTGCTATAAAAGTAATAATTAACTAAGATTTTTTTTTTTTCTGAAGAAATTTGATCGCATGATTAAGATTATTCCAGAAGACCTAAGGTTGACACTTTCACTGTCACCCCTCGCACAATTTTTATGAATGCTGTGCATGCAGTGTTTCCCTACCATAACCTAATATATAGCGCCAAATCGCAACTCACTTTCCACATTGTACAGGCGCTTATGTTATTTATTTAATTTATGTGCCAGATTTAAGTTTCAGTCTCTACTGCATTGCTTTGACGCTTTCAGGTCCGGGCTCTGCTCCCGACAAACACACACTGGGGTGCAATCACACCTAAGGTCAGACACAGAGCGGAGTAAAAGAGAGCCCAAATTATCCGCGTTATTCAAACGCACACATCCTGAAGCTGGCACCTGTGATGACAATGTTAGCTCTGCTACGACCAGCCACTAACCCACTAACTCACCCAGCATTTGTCACTGGGACTGTCTATCAGTTTAACGGTGATGCATTCGCTTACATTCTGTTAATTATGATTTAAGAGTGATACAAGCACTGTTCTGTGTAATTCCTGCAACTCATGCAAGATATTTTAGATATAATAATTATTGCTATGCTATGAAAGTTTTGTCCCATAGGAGAAACATTATTCAGGTCAAAGGGAATATTTCATATTTTAGATTTTTATTTTATAATTGTAGTGTTAATAGTGAAAAATAGATTTGGATTGCTGGGGAAATAAGAGTTGTTGACTTAAAGTGTATAAGGCCTACTTATATATTCACTCATCTTCCAAAATCCTATTGAATATTTTTAAATGTTTCTCACATCAAATATTGGTTTATGCGATTAATAAATCACAAAGCATGCAATGAGACTTTTGGTATGCTTGACCGCCCTAGTAAAAATTACTTATTGCACTTATTTTCCAAAATGTCAGGTTGTTGCTTTTTTCAAGAGATAGTTCACTAAATATCAACATTCTCAGAACCACCCCACTACAATGTTCTAGAAATGTTTATATTGTATAGTTGTTGTTCATTCAAGACAAAGCAAAAATGTTTTAGTGCCCTCCTGTGGTGAAAATGACGTTTATTTATCCATGTAACAGCTGCTGCATTAAAAGTGTATTGCTTACAATGATCACAAAGCAATTTGAAGTGAATATGAAGGGATGCAGATATTGTCATGTTATGAAGAGCATCACATTCAAACAGAAAGATTTTTTATGGTTTGAATATTTAGGAAGCATACACACATGGTGTGGATTAGAACACACATACATACCTGCTGTGTTGACTGATTACAGAATCCACACTGCCCTCTGGTGCCAGATATAAAACCAGGGTACCTCTGTCATGTGCCACGTCCACATAGAGACATCCAAAGCCTGGCAGAAACACCACCTACACAACACAACACAAAACTGTGGTCAGATGGATTAAGAAACTCAAAGACGGTCCCATATTTTTTTAAAATAATAATAATAATAATAATAATAATAATAATAATAATAATAATAATAATAATTATTATTATTATTAATCCATTCACAGAGTCATATCTAAGCTCAGTGCACTTCACATGGTTTTTCATGTGTGTTTTGTTAAGAGCATAGATGTATCTGACTTTAACCTCCATCACTCCAGGGCCAGTGATCACCCCCTCATTTTACGAAAGGAAACAGATCCCTGCTGAACACTTTACTGAGCAGTCATAACAAGTTCGACCTTTGACCTCTCACCTCTACCGCAGAGGTCAGACTCAGACCTCTTCGGTAACCAGAGATATACAGCCTCAACCTCAACCCCAACCTGCAGCTGGATAGTCACAACACCAAACATTGGACACACTACTCACACTACTCTGTAACATCTGGCTTACACAAACTATCACTCTGACAATACTGACTATACTTAAATTAGCTCGCCACTCATTCCCACTGGGTGCTCTTGCACACACACTCACACACCCACATGCACGCAAGTACGCACAGTACATACCTATGCAAACAACTGTACTTTTTTTAGTTCCTAGTGAAAGCCATTTCCTGTTAGGTAATAATGAGTAGGATACCTTATTAATGTATATTTGGAAACAGGTTAGATAGACTACACTTATAATACAGAAGTCCCAAAGTGACTAGTTTTGTTCTAGAAAAGTACTGCAGCACTCAATGGAAACTTGACAATAAAGGGAGCGGGCAGAAGAGGAAATATTCAATGCCGGATAAAACTTTACCAAACAGCATGAAAAGACGACTGATGGATATTGGCAGCCCATTCTTTGGTCAAATTATAAATACAAATATTAAACAAATATATTTAGATCAGATAGGGTCCAGCATAATTGGTGTGTGTTAAAGTAGGTCTAGAAAAATGACTGAATACTGCCGAACCCAAAACTCAGCTGGTACGGGGCTACATGAGTGTAATACATACAGGGAAGCAGCAATTTATAGATGACAGAGTGAATACAACCATAAATGAAAAGATGACTCCCAGACCAAAGAAGAGGAGAGGGATAATCTAACATTACAATTACACATTCCAACTTCACAAGAGCTTTTGAAGAAGTGACTTTTGTTGCTAATGGCTCAAACATTTTACTTTTTAAACATAATTTCACTTTTCAAACATTTAATTAAGTATTTTTTCTTTGGGCCAAAAACAAAATTGAACTAAATGGAAAGGATTTGTATAATTTTTGTGATACTGATTCAAGGAATGCTCGTCGAGTATACTGTGCATGCAATCCGGTTATACCTGAGTGCCGAGGCAGTTGATATCGATGGGGTCGGTCCACTCGGTGGTGCTGAGGCCTGAGGTGGTTTTTAGCTGCAGGGTGGGCAACATCTCTTTCTGTCTGCAGTCTGGGAAACTGGAAAATTGGTGGTAGAGCTCATGGTGCAGAGAACTATTAGCAGGCAGAGGACGGCAGTAAACCTCAGTCCTTGGAGTTTCTAGAACACACAAAAGAAATGGCTTAAGTGAAAAATGGAAAAGTTGTGGAAAGGATGTGGAAAGCCAGATAAAGTTAGACATTGTTCTTCCTACCTTTGACAGTTTCCTTTAACAGCAGTGGGACAGGACAACTGTTGTGGATTAGCATGCGAGGACAGGGGTCCTCTGTCAGTGTGATGTATGTCACCCCAAGATGCTCCTGATAGGTCAAGACTATGGCTCTGCAAAATTCAAATAAAAATATTAATAATCAGACCAGTCACTTAACATTCCACCCAAAGTTCCTGTTCCATCCCTTTCTAACCCTGCAGCTAAGAGCAGCTTGCCTAACATCACATTTCTGCTACAGTTCAAATCTCTGAGGTGCCCCCATTGTGAGAGGGCTAACCGAAGTCAACCAGTCTCTCTCCCTTACTGTGTGTGTGTGTGTGTGTGTATTCATTGTTGTGTTCCCATCTGTTTCTGACATCATGTACATTGTAGACACAATTACAAAGTAAAAGCAGAAAAACATAAATCCATCTGTAGAAATAAAGTATATACAGTATATATGCACATTGGCCTATGTATTCTATAATGTGGGTTCGCAAAATTTCCCCCGTTGAGTTATCCAATCAGACCTTTATAGGTAAATACATGCAAAGAAGAGACAGGTCGAGAATTCAGAAATAAATTAAGAAAGGCATGAAATGGTCTGACTATCAATTGCACGAGACCAGCTGAAAGATTGACAGTGGAAATGTTGAGGGCATTTCTCCCTCTGCTCCATCTCCAGTGTTTAACAAGCTGTGACCAGCTACAGAGCCTTCCCTGCTTGATGTTTGGTGCCAGCTGGGGTTCAAAACCCTGCTCTAAATGGACTGTTGCCGCCAGAAACCCAGAAATGCTCCGCTTCACCCACCTGCTGCTTAGGCCAGCCCCAGAGCTCGGTTCCCCAGGAACACACAAACTCTGCCTGGGGAGGTCTGGTCGGATGGGGGCAGGGAGGCTCCACGCTGCAGTTCCCGCTCCAGACTCTGGCCTTGGAAACAAGCTGAAGAGCATGTGTCTGAGTGGCAAAGGGTACGCCACCTTTCCCTGGACACTGGTTTGGAGGAGGTCCCAGCATGGCACCGAGCCGGGCTTGGCCAGGGAGGACTCCTCCGAGGGAGCCAGTGTGAAATCGGCCGTCTCTGGTATCTCACAGGCCTGGGGAAAAGGACATAATGTAAACACGTTGAGAAGGAGGAGCGGAGAGAAAATAGCGGGAGATAAAAAAAGAATTCCAGGACAGGATAGAGACGAGGAAAGGAGAAATAACAATGGAAAAAAAGAAGACAAATTGCAGAAAAAACAGAGGGAGAATAAATGGAAGGGTGGAAACATGGGATAGGACGTGGAGGAAAAGTAGGAAAAGAAAGGCAAGACACAAGTGATTATAACAAAAGATACATGGTAAAACCACATTGTTATTGTACTCTCCTCTTTCTCCCACTGAGCTTAGCACTAAATTGGTAGCAGAGACGCCCTGCTGAGATGGTTTAGCAGCCAGTGAGCAGTGAGTAGCTAAGGACTGGGGATTAGGCACTAAGCATGATGAATAGACCAACTAAAAAGGCATTCCTTGCCTTGTTTGTGGTCTATGTTATTGTTAAGCCCAGCGCCCGCTATTTAGTTTTTTTTAGGCTCTTCTCTTTTATAGAAGTCTTTCAGTCAATTAGTGGCAACTGGCAACCTCTACCATCTTTCTTTAAGGGGATCTGAAGGCTTGTTACATGACATCACTACATTGTTGCTCTCTTTGGGGACAAGAAGCAGATGAAAGTGAGAAGGGAAACCTGCATTTAATTCCGGGTGTTTGGTTAATGTCCCTGTGAAGTGCCGTTGCCACATTGTGAGAACGTCGGAGGGAGAAATGATCTGATGGAAAACGGCTTGCTACATCCCTGCAATGTGTATGTGTGAGTAATGTGCATAGGGAATATACAGCTTCAGACACTTAAGCAGAAAGGCACAGGCATCACGCAGGACCATACACAATGAAACATACACACTGGCAGTATGGAAAGGAAGTTACAGGCCGAGGATGTGCCTTATTTCACATTGTTTTACAGACTAACATATTAAGCTGCTAGGAGATTTAGCAATTCGGCAGATGTAATGTAAAAAATATTTTCCCTGTTGTGCCGCAAAACCGTGTGTGTTCTATTCTATATATGTTTCATTTAACCCAATACAGATATAACCCAGAGTGGAATTAATGAATTATATCAAATTTGAAATTATCTGAATTACTTACTTTAGGTAAAGGCATACAGGAAGGTAAGTGTGTACATTTGTGTGAGCATTTGTGTACATTACCTGGTCATCAGTTCCCAGTGTGTGGTCAGTCAGCAGAGGTCGGTACAGAATCGTATAAGGAGTGTTGTTGACAAGGATTGTTCTGCCCTCTATCTGCAGGATCTGGATGCCATGTCTCACCACAGACGACACACAGAACTGACAGAGCTACAAGGGAAACAAAAGTCATTAAGAAAAAAAAATTACATTGACATCTGAGTATCATTGGTTCAACATCTAGTAAGTAAAAAAATTATACTGTTTTTTTTTTTTTTTTAAATCAAAAAAGGTTTATTTTATACATATTACTCAGCATAATATATTATGTTTAAATAAGTAAATAGTTTGATTTGAAACACACATTTTAGGACATGATGGTATGTTGCATAAGGTTTTCAGTCTGTTCATAGTTTACTCACCCTCTGTCTCCCAGGGGAGGCCCCCAGGGTGATGTCTGCTTCTACATATCCCTCCTCATCCAGAGTGACCACCTCTGAGCCGGAGCCCTCCTTCCATCGCGGAGAAGTCAAGTCATGGACCAGTTTCAGTGCTCTGGACTTGTGGACGGTGTTGGTGTGCGCCCAGTAAATACCAATCTGGAAGGCTTCCTGAGAGTAGGGTATAAGAGGGTGTATGGAGGGGTGGGGGTTGAGTAAAGGAAAACAAAAAAGGAGGAAAGAATCAAATACTATTATCTTTCATTTACTATTAAAAACGTACTATTAAAAGAGGACTTAATTGCACTTTGGGAACATGCCAATGTGACACGTGACGTCACAATATTTGTTCGACGTCCATGTTGCCTGCCAACTTTTCAAACAGCACTGGAAAATGAAGAGTATATGAAAACCAACACTGTAGACTATTTTACAGAAGATGCTTGAGTGACATCTAATTCAGCATTATAAGTCGGACCAAACAGAGACCAAGTCTTCTTTCCACTTCTTGTTCCATGACAAATAAAAGGATGCTATGGAAACAAGGCCTTATACGTTTCTATTTCACAGGCTATTACACATTTGCCACTTTGTGCCTTTCCATATCAGCAGTAATTATTTGATACGTTGCCTTCCTGTTAGCCCTGGGTTAGTGGCAGAGAAATCTGTTTATGTCTGTTATGTTCCACAGGGGGAAAACCATCTGCAGCCCTCTTCTTCTGATCTCAGAAACCAGCGAGAATAAATGCCTACAGTATATGGTGACAGGGCCTGGCTGCAGATTAACACTTCAACAGGGAATATTGCTGTAATGTAGGTCTGGTGAATGATCTCATATTTTGTTTTTATTAGTGATGATAAAAATGAGAGAAGAGATGATTCAATACTGAAGGGCCGCATGCCATCAAAAGAAAGACTCACAGGACTTAATCTAAAAAAAACAACAACTTTAGGGTAACTGTAGAATGAAGATATATGCAGATCCCAAAGCAACAAAGCAATCTGTTAATTGAATAACTAAGTTTGGTTACATAACCTGTTGTAAAATATTCTGCGGGGGAAATTTCCTGAATCTATACATTTGATTTTGAGACTGGAGACAATTTTTTTTTTATAAAGTTGTGGTGGATAGACATAATTCACCTTAAGAGTTGTGGGCAGGGTTATTGTTCCTCTTGCTAATAAAGAGATGGCTGCAGGCTTCACTACGCCGCCTCCGACTCCCGTCTCTTGGCACTACACTGGTGACCCTGACATCAGTCTCGCTGAGGTTTCTGAGACTGGACCGAACATGGCAAATAATGCCGTCTTTCTGAAATTGCCTGAGTTTTGGGGGACTTCGGCAGCAGCATGGTTTGCGCAGACGGAGGCACAATTCGCCCTTTGCGGGATAACGGATGATGCCGCCCGTTATTTCCACGTGGGTTTTATTACTTCCCCCCCTTCCCTGGATAAATATTCAGTGTTCAAGGCTTTCCTACTAAAAACGTTCAAACTCTCACGGCCACCAAGTTCCAGTTCACCCTGCTGACGTCCCTAAAACAGCGGTGCTCACGTCATTTGGACTGTTTGAGTTCCTGCGCATGCCGTTTGGACTTAAAAATGCGGCGCAGTCATTCCAGCGACTGATGGACTCGGCACTGAGAAACATGCCCTTTGTTTTCGTCTATTTGGATGACATCCTCGTTGCAAGCTCTTCTGAAGATGAATTCCTGAGCCACCTCCGGGCCATTTTCACGAAGCTTAGCCAACATGGCTTGAGTGTCAACCCTGTGAAGTGTGTGTTCGGGTTGCCCTCCATCCATTTCCTAGGCCACCTCAACAACAAAGATGGAGCCACCCCCCTTCCATCAAAAGTGGATGCAGTGTCTGCTTTTCCCCGGCCGCTCACTGCCCAGGCGCTCAGGGAGTTCCTAGGGATGGTGACTTTCTATCACCGGTTCATCCGAAGGGCCGCACACACCATCCGCCCGCTGTACGAAGCTCACAGGGGCAAATCGCCCAGCCAAGCCATCGACTGGACGCCAGAGAGGGAGGCCGCATTCGACGGCAGGCCGCCATGTTTGCCCACCTGTCACACAAGGCCCCAATCGCCATCACCACCGAGGCGTCCCACTACACTGTCGGCGCGGTGCACGAACAGTTGGTTTACGGGGCCTGGCAGCCGCTCGCTTTCTTCAGTTGCCAGCCTAACCCCAGAGAGCAGAAGGATAGCGCGTTTGACAGAGAGTTCGTTGGACTTTGGTTGGCGATTCTTCACTTTCGGTCCCTGCTGGAAGGCCGCGAGTTTACGGCCTTTGTGGACCACAAGCCGCTCACCTTCTGCACGTCCAAGGTGGCCAAGCCATGGTCAGCCAGTCAGGAGCGCCAGCTCTCGTACATTTCAGAGTACATACAGACATCCGACACATCGCTGGTAAAGACAATGTGGTTGCAGACTGCCTCTCCAGGGCGGTCATTGGAGCCGTCCAACTGGACATCGACTACCTCCGCATGGGCGCAGACCAGACCTCGGGATCCAGTCCCTCGAAGCGCACCACAGCCCCCTGCGTCCCCCCTTATGACGGCCCATTTAAGGTCTTGCAACACGGGGACAAGAGCTTAGTGGTGGACGTTGGTGGCAGGCCTGAGACTGTCTCCATAGATTAAGCCTGCTCATGTGGACGTTTCCGGGGCGGACCCGGCCACGTCGTGGCCACCCGCCCCTTGTCCTGCCCACCTGCCCCTGTCGGGGTTCCCTCTGACATTACCTCCCCTTGACTCCAGCTGTCCTCACTCGATGGGGTCAGTTGGTCGTCCCCTCCTCGTCGCGGGGATTGACTATGGGTGAATTCTGGGGGGGCTTGTGTGGCGGACAGGTTAGTGCGCTGCACTCGGGTTGTCATTTATTCTCGTTCGCTCTCCGACATGCGCTCTGCATCTGTTGTTGATTTTGCTAATAAAGAGATCGCTGCAAGCTTCACTACGCCGCCTCCGACTCCCGTTTCTCGGCACTACAAAGTTTACATTAAAGTTGGGGGCACGGAGATTGGAAACAATGGGACTTGCTACACACTAGACGGTGGAGATAAGGACAGTTTAAACCCATGTTTTACGTTATTACCCCGCACACCCACGTCTTCTGGCCGTACGGACCCCAAGACCGCTCACCTGCAGTTTGTAGGGGCCCCGATTTCACCGACACGGGATCTCACAACACTTGCCCGACCAAAAGTATAAAAGCACTCGTGTTGTTGGCATAATTCCACGTGCTAGACTTATTTTCATACATACCACGCAGTTTGGGAACGCGCCATGCTAATGCGCGCTAAAGGAACACAACATCCGGTTGGTGACGCCTCCCCTTTCTGCTCTCCCATTGGCAGGTATTGCGTCAGAGGCGTCAATTCGAGATCGGAGACACTCCGACTCAATCAAGAGCAGTAAAATAATTTTGTTGACACCACACATTTGAGAATTATTCAGATAAACAATCTAAAATTGTCTAGTGAGTAGCAAAAAAAATATGACATTAAATGGGCATGTATCTAAATAGCAATGACATTTAAGGGGGTTTCAGGTTGTCCTTGCTGTGGACCAATGTACACAGCCATCTTTTGGGACCCCCTTCTATTTCAGGGCCCTAGGCAATTGCCTAGTTTGCCTGCCCCATAGCAACGTCTCTGCACACAGGATACATTTAGGGTAGATTAAATCCTACCTTGAAGTTTGGTGGTACGATGACTTTGCCGGCTTGTATCTGATGTACAATTGTTTCTCCTTCAAAAAGCCAGAGGTCCCATTGGGAGTGGTTGGCTAACAGGGCCCAGGGCAGCAGCTCCACCAGCAGAGTGTTTAGGCCAGACTTCCAGCAGGACAATTTCACCTGCATGGGGCTGTCCCACTGGGCAAGGGTCTCCTGTACAGACCTGGGTGGGAGAATACGTCACAATATAAATAAAACAAATAGCATCAGAATTTTTAGATAGTAATGCTGTGACCTGATTTGATTAAAGTTAAGGTGTAAACCTTCGTTATAAGGACACCAATCAAAAAAAAAGACTGATCATCAATGATGTGAATAGGGAGAACAGGATACTAGGTACTGAGATTTAATAGTTTAATATTATACTTTTGTAAGTGTTGACTTACTGGGAATGATCTTTTACCTTGACTATAAAAGGTTTTGTTAAATGAATATAAACAAAATTCAACAAATAATATGAATAATGAATATAGAAAAACATCTAATACAACAGTCAGCTCTGACTTTACATTAAATTGCTACTGTTATGGTTATCTAAACTATAGACAAGTAGGCAGATATGTTGAACACACTGTCACTGTGCTACGTTTACTTCTCCACTGCAGCAGGGCTGTGGTTCATATTTCAGACATATAGCTATAATGACATACATGTAGACAGAGAGACAGACATACAGCTACCTGTAATGCATTATTGATAAACAACCATTATTGTCAGAACAGCTTAGTAATAAATTGTTTCTGCTCAATCACCAGGATTTATGGCATTTCCTGTTCTTGTACTTTGGCCATGGGTATGTATTACAGACTGCCAAATACCCGGCAGCATGCAGTCTTAAACAGGTATTTAAATGTGTCATACATAAACAAACCATTTTTGGACTGTTACAATATGCAGACCATTAACACACCGACAACAGTCGCACAAGCTAAACAAATACATAGAAAGGAACTGTCTGTCAATCAGTTATGCAATACAAACAGAAAGAGCGGATGACAAAGCATCGAGGAACAAAATGGGCATGTCGAGACACAGACAAACAGGCAGTCAGACAAAAACACACAACCATTTTTCCACCCAAATACTGACACAGCAGTCATTTCACGGTAATCATGGTCTTGTGAGCCCTAAACACAGCCGAGCACCAAAAGAGAGCCAAACAAACAGTGCTCTCAGACTGACTTCAAAGCAATCAAAGGCGACCCGGTCTTCCCATTCCCCCCAAGACCACTTCAACTCTTCTCAACCTACCAACCTGCCACCTCAAACTTTTACCATGTCCACAGACTTCCTGCTTAAAAACAAGACCAAAAAAGTCACTGTGAAGGGGTTAGTCTTAGCATTTACTGCTCTCTCTGTTTTTCTGTATGTGTGTGTGTGTGTTGGGGGGTGGGGGTGAAAAAGGGCATTGACCCCGGGGCTGAGGGCAGCAAGAAGTGCATTGGGTCCATTAATCACATTACAGAGCTCAGACAAAAGGTAAGAGAAATAAGTTTGCTCGGCAGCTTCTGTCAAAACCTGCCAACTCTGGAGTTGAGTTTTAAAGGTTCTGAAGTTTGAGAGGCGCACTGTTCTGAACACATGCACGCACACACACATGCACACAGGCACGCGCACACACCCACTCACTCACACAGCCTCAACTCTGAGCTCACCCTAACCCCAGCCATTACAACATGTTTATTTAATGATTGTGGAGGTGCCTTGCTGCCGCAAAAAATCCACAGAGAAAGAATAACATTTACCACTTTTGAACATCCTCTGTCCCTTTAAGACACAATATTTACACACTCAGGCAAGGCAGTCCTTTGGTTTTGTTCCTTCACTGTAATACAGAAACTGAACAGTCCAAACGATTAACTGTGTCACTGTTATCAACGTTATGCAAAAAATAAAAAATACAAATTAAGCTGTAAGTTTTACCTGCTGTTCAAGTTCTGAGTGTGTTTAGAGATAGAGATCAGTGTAAATAATCTTTTAATAACACATTTTGCTCTTTTCTCCTAACACCTTATTCCTTTGGTTCCTTCACATTAAGTACCATATTTCTGGGGTTTTGCCACTCTCCAGGGTGGGAAATTTGCTTTGGCCTTGAGAATTTCTCACACAGCCCTGGATACTGACTGACACAGAAACCCAACACCAAATTGCAGATAGAAGCCCTGAACTGACAGCTAGTGTGTGTGTGTGACATTTAAACGTGAACAATGCATATGGTAGCGTGCATATGCACTATAATGCTAGGAGTGTGTACACATGTGCCGAGCAACAGTCTACGTGTGTTTGTGTATGTATAGAGAGAAGGGAAACCCAGGCAACCACAGGCAGGCATATGGATCTCTTTGTTTCTCAAATACTGGGGGAGAGCGTGTGGCTGCGTCTTCCACTGCTGCTAACAAGATGTGATTGCTTTGTGACAAGAGAGGAGTCCCAGAGTGACATGTGGAGGGATTCACATGTGTGCGGTGCCCGATAGTATACTCAAACTCGTGCATGGGTCACATACTGTGTACACACTTGCACAGATACGCATATATGCAGTGTAAACACTGTGCATCCTGTCAACCCGTGCCAAGTTTTAACTGGATGCTAGGCCCCGTGACTGTGGCCCGTGTGAGAAAGTGGGACTGTGACAGAATGACAGGCCAAATCTCCAGTCTGTGGGGACTGCAGAGGGATTGTTGCTGCTAATGTCTGATACATGGCTCTGTATTGTCTTTGCAGTAAACTGTTTGATGATGTGAACACAGGGTATGCAATAGAGAGAAGCCTCCCTCATGAAAGGCTCGCTTGCACAACTCTGTGCTTAGAGGAGAAATGCTGGAAGAAGCTTACTATTTGAAAAAAAAACATACTGGTGGGTCTTGATGAAATCTGTGTTATGAAATCCTAACAGCCAGATGTAGTAATTTCCAAGGAAGTGCTTTAATAAAGATAAAAAAAAAAGAATTATGCGCGTTGACTTGTTTTAAAGGATTAAGAGGTGTCACGGTATCCTGCTGGGTTATGGCTCGTGCACTCATGACGTCTTTAGCATCAACTTGGCTCCAAACTATGGACATTGTTTCTAAACTCTGCTTTGCTGCAATTCTCATATTTTTACTTTAAAGATCAATCAAAAGTGCAAATTCAACATATTTTGACTTAAAATATTGTATTTACCATCACATATATACAGAACATTCAATGTCAATGTAAGTAAAACATTTGCTGGCCAGTACCTGTCAGTGTCTTTGGTGATGTAGGGCCATGGCTGCTCAGTAGAGGTCTTCGGACCATAGAAGTCAGCCAGGATCTCTTTCCAGTTTTCCTCGTGTGCAGGCTTATTCACGATCTGTTTGATCAGGTTGGTGGAGACTGGCACAGCACACTGGGATGCATCTTCATCCTCCCTGAGGGACAGAACAAAATCACAAAATCAGATTTTCTAACAAGTCCTGCGCCCATGTGACCCACGTTTTTATTTCTATGTGAAAACTTTCCATTTGAAATAGACACTTCGCAGGATTGTCAACCATGTGCCATTTTAACCCAATAATGGGCTGGTCCGACTGCAAGGCAAGCACTGTACAAGCTGATGGCACTTTAATGATCTGCTCTTGTGGCTCGTGTGAGTAGTGATTGCTTGAAATTAAAAACGTCAAACATATTATGTATATGCATATTTTGAAGCACAGCTATATGTTTTGTCAGCGAATCTGTTTTTCAACCTTTTTTTTTTACGTATTCAACGCCAGAAACAATACGAGTATACTTTTATTTCTCTATCGAACAAGCCATCTCTCCGCAGCAACTGACTATTCACATCGTACTGTTCAGAACAATTGTGAACGGGACCTAAGGATAAACTCTGCATTTACCCTGAAACTTATAGCGATTTGTATCTGTCTTTTATTTGGGAGTTTTCTTCCATGCTGTCTAGCCTTAGAACAATAATTCACTAAGATCATAGGAAACGCAGAACGGCACTTAATAATCCTATCGGAGACCTCAGCCCCAGACACTGGTCAATTATGTCTTTACAACAAGGAGAAACAAAAATTGAATCCAAGCACTGTAATGGCTTTTACTCTTTCGCTAGACAGCATCCATTTCCACTTGGCTAAAGCAAAGCAGTCCCCTTACCCCAGAGAAGTGGTTTATTAATAGAGCCCATTGTGCTAAAAAAGGAACACAAGGGGCTGTTGCTTACGGATCTGGGGCAAGACAGAGGAAAGGGACAAGGCGCTGACAGGAAGCTTTTCATCCAGAGTAGTTCCTGAGGGGGGAAACGGGAAGAGGCTTCTGATTGTAACCCTCAGTTCTCTAATGTGGTGGCCAATATGAGGAGAGTAGGACATTACGGTTCTGGTTAAGTCTCGTCTGTGTCTCTTGTGTCGCAGACCACAGCTATGCTCTCTACCTCGTCCATTAGGGCCCACAACTATGTATAATTACAGGAAGGAAAGATGAGCTGCTGACCAGTGAACATTCAAGATTGGATCCATCCCAGAGGTTTGGGGGTAAGGGGCGGGGTCTTTTGTGCATGTGTGTGTGCGTACACAACATCTACATGCGTAAAGGTATGTTTACAATTGTGGCTTATAGTATGTGCTCGTGAGGACAGAGACGGATGAATGAGGGATTGAACTGGGCGACCAAGCAAGGGTAGTATGTATGTTTGTGTGGGGAGAGACAGTTAAGGCATGGGTCGTTTTGTAAACTCAAGGAGCGCTGCGGTTGCAAACCGAGAAAGACAAGACCCTTGGTTGTTCCTTAACTTGTTTTTTTGGGCACATGATAGGGGCCAAATATATTATCTGTCACTGTATGGCCACTGTGGTTCCTTTATGGCAGCAGAAATCAAAACAAACTATGTGACCAGATATCCAAACACACAACAGTTACAGCAAAAAATTATCTCACAGGGAGTCAACTACATGTTTACTTAAATCACCACAAGATGCTACCAAAGGGAGGATTTTCCTCCCATAGATTTGCAAAAACATAAATTACAGATAACAAATACGGTAGGAGCAACATCAATGCAGTATGTACATGTGGTAGTTATTTACTTTGGGGCTATCCATATTGAAACATAAACACTTGTGTGTGAAAGACACTCCGGATCATAACATGTACGAGACAGGACACTTCAAGTATAGTTATTAGACTATATATCCTACACGTGACTTACAGACACATTGCAGTGTCTTATGGGCAAAATTGGTTGCAAGCAAACATTTTGACAATGGCCTGCTATGATGAATTGTATAAAGAGCTGTCTGGTTATGGGACATGGATAATATGAGAAAGTGAGAACACACACTGACAAACTGGGACACAGTCACAGGCGCAGCAGTGATGTATGTGACAGACTCTGCCCATGATGAAGTGGTGACTGTCACACTTATGTTGGCACATAGCTAACCGAGACAATGACAGATACAGACCACACACAGTGTCAACGACACACGTGTGCGAACACTACTCATCCACCCGCGCAAACACGCGTGCATATACATGGACAATCCCCTTCATGCACACGCATGCACACAGATATGGAGCCAATTCAGGACCAAAAAACTGCTCACTGTTAGGGCCTGTATCTAAATGAGGTGTAATTACGGTCCGGCCTAACATGTTGGAAATGGAGCTGTGTCTCAGCTGCTGCCAAGCTGGTTTCCTGTTCCACTGAAATGGGCCTGGATCATGTCTTCACATAGGCTCATAGAAACCAGAATGTGGTCTGTGAGAATCTTAAGTAGGTGTCTCTCCATCTTCTCTAAATTGAAGCATAAAAAATCCTTTATAGCAAAATGTCAGAGTCAGACTGACTCAGACTGTCCTTTGCAGTAGTATACACTGGTTACTAATGGCATTATATAATACCCGATCATCCACCATCAACAAGCCATGATGGAAAGAGATGAGGATACATTCTGAGTTGTGTTCTTATATCATTCGGTGACTAGAAAGGTCAAACTGTGGATCTGGTTCATGTAGATTTGTGTACTTGGTTTTAAAGGTTTTATTTTGAATAAGATCTACTTTGCTTTGAAAATGTAAATTCTTGTTACCACAGTTGACATGAATGTATCAAAGATCGTGAGTTTTGTTGTTTGTCGTTGTTTATTTACCTGGCCTGGAAAGTGAGATGGTGGGTGAGGTCAGCCTCTGTGTTTAACAAGGGCTCCTGGTGGCCCTGTCCGTGTATCAGCTGGCTCTCTCTCAGTCCCAGACTCCTCTTCTCTATGTGGATGATCACTGGATCTGGTAGATGACTCCTCATGACAAAGAGTGGACTGAAAACTACCTATAGCATGGAATTCATCCAGAATAATCATCAGAAACGTAGTCAAAATAATCAAACAAATACAGTATAATGAATGAAACTATATTAAAAATAAAAATAGATGTGGAGACAAAAAAATAAAATTAGCCAATACATTTCAAATAAACAAGTGCATGTACATGTGTGCGCAAGGGATACTCACTACTCTCTGCTGCATGTGAGAGTCAGGTTCAATAGTGATGAGGGTACACCACACATACAGTAACGATGCACTGGAACAAGGCACCTGCAACAAGACAGGCTGGCTGTTAATTATCAAGGCAACAGTCGATTCAATCATCAATTCATCAATTCAAAGCTCATCAACCAAACATTGCCAAGGGTTAACAGAAGAAAGACTGACACCAAAGGGCAACTTGTATCTTGTGTGTGGTTAGAATGTAAAATATGGATATCTGATGACTTAAATGCCTTTGCTGCCTCCCACTCACAAACAGGACGTTTATTGCCTCCATCAGTGACACATTATCATGTTTTGTCCTATAAAACTTTGTTTCTTGGCTTCTACATGTTAAAGCCCCCTACAGCCTATAACAAAATATAATGGTCTGGGCGGTTGACAACTGTTAGTGCTAGATAATGGGCCATTATGGGCAGTTAAATCTTAGCAAGATTTAAAGACTGAGGAAAATGCCCACTGAAGGCTGAGCGAAATTAATGTGTCACTGGTGTTTGTCTCACATAGTCTTCCTTGCTCATTTAGGCATTGTGATGCCAAGGCACATAACAAGTGTTCTAGTTTACGACACACTGGGGTCTTCATTTACTGGTGGGGATAACAGAGTGGAGTCGAAAACGCAGTCCCTTTCAAAACAGCCTTTTTGGGATGAGGGTGTGAAACTTTGGCAAAAAAAATGCTTTCTAACCCCAATCCACTAAAAACAATTGTGCCTGGAATAAGGTCACGATGACCTCCTGTGCTCCGTCAAAAGAAAAGGATGGGGGCAAAACAGGGTGAGAATATAAGATAGGGAGAAAGAAGATGAGATATGAGGTAGGGGAGTTACTTGAGATGGATTACTGATACAGAGAATCGGCAAACTGATACGAAAGGTGACAGACCTAGACAGAGGGGGGAGATTTAGGTGGTGGAACAGGTGGACAAGCGGGGTGCCAGAGGATGAAATAAATAAAGAGGATGAGTTAACAACTTCATGATAGATGTGTGTGGGTGAAAGAGTGAACAGAACGGGGGAAAACAAGAGAGTAAAATAGGAAGCAGACTGAGATAGAGAGATCTAAGGACCTAACTACTGGTCCAGGCAGCTCTCTCATTTGGAGCCAAGCCTCCATATGTGTAATGAACGGCTGATCTGAGGAGAGGAGATAACAGCAGAGCTTGGAGTGGAGTCGGAGATGTTCAGCCCCGCACAGAAGCTGGAGCTGTTTAACGGCTCAGCGTGAACTACAGGGGGCTTGTAAAGGAAGAAAACAAAGAGAGAGCGACATGGAGATAGAGAACAAGAAAGGGGATGGAGAGAAGACGTGATCCCCTGGCACTCGTCCAGCGGTGTGAAAACGCCTTCAAAGCCTCTCCCTGTGCCCATGTATCAGCTAGTGTTTGGTTATGGTTAGTGTTGTTATGAGAGAGCATAAACTGTATGTTCTTCCTCTCAACATGGTTGGGTTATAGCTCTGAGGGCCTATCTGAGGGAAAGATCTCAATCTGTTCTCTGACACTGAGTAGCAGCGCCCAAGCTCTGCCACTGCGGCCACCCAGGAGGAGAGAGGATCCGTCACAGTCGGTGGTCTTGTCACCCGTTCCAAATGAGTGTGCGGATGGAGGACTGGCTGGAAGTTGTGCAATGTGTGCGTCTACCTGTGTTCATCTGGATAGCACATTCAGGCTCCATCTGAACAATCGACTCCATAATTCTGGAGCCTTTCACAAACTATACGCATGTGCTTACAATTTGGGCTATTTACAACGGAAGGAGACGTGAAAATGCTTTACTGGTTTGAGCTGCTGACCACTTCAAACTGTAGCAAGGACAATGAGACTTGTGAGGAGCTGTAATAAACCAAACAGGTCATATACAAAATAAAAATTAAACGTAGCCAAGACTATACAAACAGTAAAAAGCATATATACAGTCCTTTGAGGAAATGGCCCTTAACGAACACCGACTCAGAGAGGAAAATGAGTTCCAGTGCCAAAGTGTGGTTACGACTAACCATAGGGTTATGCAGCATGTCCTCAGAAATGAAGTGTTTTTTCTTTGCCTTTGTACCTGTACAACAGAGCTGCTGCTCCCGTTGTTCCTCCTCTCCAGCTGGACGTCCTGGGACCAGTCTTCATCTCCACGGGCCCTCACGCACAGCTCCGTCATCTCTGTGTCCTCCAGCACATAGGATGGCAGCTTGGCCCCTGCCTCCAGGCAATCGCAGTGTTCTTTAACCACCGTCTGGCTGTCAGGCCCCACGTAGTGCTGCACCACCCGTAGCTCTATGTCCTGAGTCAGGTAGCTGCACATTACCTGCCGCCCACAGATTATCACCTGGAGAAAAAATAAAAAATAGGAGATTCGCTAAAATTAAGAATAAAATCATTTATACCATGTAGCTGGCATATATACCAATGCTTGAATGGGTATGCTATGTTGCCTGTGACTTATAAATGATTCATAATTCCATGTATTACATGTAGAAAACCAAACCTTAAATTAGAACACCAAAAACCTAGCTGTTCATGCAAATTATGTTCATAGAAAAAACATGCCATATACATATATAATATATAAGTATACATTTTTGAGAAATTCTGAAAGTGTGCTGTTAACAGGTAAACAGATGGGAGAATGTGTTCAGTATGGAACCTGGAAGCGTTCTAATGTATCTCTCTATCACTATCACTTGTATCTCATGCATAAATACAGTAAGTTGGTGTTCTTGTCCTACTTTTTTGCGTGAGGCTTGTATGAGTATGAGTTGGACTGACTGTGCACTGTTGCAGTCTACAGAAAGTTATAGATTGTTGGGTGGTAAATTTAAAAATATTAATATCATAATTGTTAAACTAATGAAAAAATGTAACCCATGCAAGTATGGGTCTGGAAGCCATAGATCCCTTATATGTATTACTTCACATATAAGGGATCATAAAACGAATGACAGAGAGGCTGTTGCAATATCATGCAAGGATCTCGGGGTAGTGAGGCATCAGTGTGTGACACATTGAGCATGATCCCTTTTTTCTTACAACAAAAGATAGGGTATGAACACACAGACAGGAGCTAACTCTTAAAGAATCAGCCGCTGTTCCACTATAAGCCTTTGTGTTTTGAACTGGATGTGGACGCTCATATCCAATCACTGGTTACAGTGGGAATTAGATATTAGCAAAGTCAGGGACAGAGTCAGGGGATTGTGAGAGGCTGGGTCTGTTTTGTCTGGGGGACAAGAGGTGGACATGTTCTAATGTGATGGCATCTCTGTATCTTCAGGATTACAGTCACTCTGCCTTTTATTTTTTGGAGAAAATCCAAACATGATTTACAATTGTTCCTGGCATTGGAAGGGAAAACGCAGCTAGTTTATGATTTAGCTTAAGCTGGTTTATGATTTCCTGTGATCTTCCTTGTGAATTGATGAGGCGCACTGCGTTTTTGGATCACTTCGAGCTCATAAAATCATGTTTTCATGCTATAAAACTGCAAAAACGGGAAAAAAAGCACAATGCAACCTATTGTTAGAAGGGAAACTTCTAAATCATAACACAGTAATGAAAACAAAACTGGATTATACTAGTGCTCATCCATAAACGAGAACCGGGACTAAAGCCAGGCTTCTAAAGCAAAAGTCAGCAGGCATAAAATAGAAAAGGGTGCTACTTGCTCTTTGGTAATGAACCATTTACAATTTATGAGTTTCTATGCATAATCTGAAGGATCCTTATTTTTAAAATTCAATTAAATTATTTTGTTAATAATGTTGAGAATGTTGGTCGACTTGTAGTGTAGTTGCACCTTAAAACTTCACATAATAAAGTAGCCAATCTTATGTTTTAGTTTTTTTTTGTATAACTGTTTTTGGTGGAAAGTAGATACTAAATGTGACAATTAAGCAAACGTTTATCTGTTTACACTAAGTTTATCAAACTATGTAAAATATGAAACCTTAAGCCTTACTATTTAAGCCTTATATCTTAAATACAAACATAGATTTTATGTAGTAGCATTTTTCAACAATTCGAAAATAATAATAAGTACGGTAATGCGTTTCATGTAGTACGTTGTTTTCTTCTTTAATTTGTTTTTTCCAAAGCTTATATAAGCTTAAGGATTTTTCAAAGTTTATGAAAAAATAATAAAATAACTCAAACCAAGACGGATAATACCTGTTTCTGGACACCACTGAGTTGCACCACTTTGATGATGAGTGAGGCAGTGCGTCCTTTGTACTGTATGGTCCTCAACAGAGTCCCTACGTTGTCCACACTGAAGGCCTCTGACCAGCGCCAGTTACCCCATCCCTCAATGCAGATGTGCAGCAGCTGTAGAATAGAGCAGGACACACACAGAAGAGAGAGAGGACATCACAGAGGTTAGTCTACTTGCCGAAGTAAAAGGCAAGTAAACAACAGGATTCTTTGTTTGGAAGATTTTAGAAGGAGGGAGGGGGGGAGGGGGCAACAACGTTCCTGTTTACTGGTGCTGAACCGGCCTGCTGCTGCTGGAAGAAGAGATAGAAGGTCGCACACAATAAACTAACTGGTGGAAAACAGCTGATATGGAAGCTCATTACGGCTGTGTGTGTGTGTGTGTGTGTATGGTTGTGTGGTTGGATGTGGAGGGCTCTGTTCTCCACACGTCTAAATATGAGGCAAATAGTTTGGCTCTCAACTTTTTTTTTTTTTTGCTTTACATCTATCACTTCAATGTGGAGCATATCAATGTGTGTGGCTTGGTCTAAACACACGCAGATTCGGGAGGACATGGAAACAACAGACACTGTCCCGTGTTTTGACATTTAAACGATTTTACAGCGGTGACAATTTACCAACCATAGTCCACATATTTCCATGTTTTTTTCGCCCACAACTCGAGAGCACATGCACAGAAGTATTTCAAGAGATAACTACATTTATATCTGCAGAAGGTCTGAGTGTGTAAGTTGCTTTTTCCATTACACCATCAACACAGCAAAATATACGGACTTATGTATATATCTAAAGTGTCATTAAGATCATATTTCCATAGGGCCCCCTTCCCCTAAATCAACTGACATTCCTTAGTCCAAGACCAAAGGAGAATCCATACAGCACTTGTGCACTACAATGAAGTCATTGAGAGATCATGACTCCACTTCTGTCTACAGCATGCAGTGCTCTACATGACGCTAATTTGTCAAACAATGTGAGTGCTGTTATTAGATTATAGGCACAATACGAGCAGAATCATAATTATGTAGAGGGATCTAAACACTCCCCCCCCCCCCCCGATTCAAACACCCCCCCCCCCCCCCCCCCTTGCTAGGGCAGCACAGATGACCTTCCAACTGCATGAACTCTCTATGTCAGCAACACTGTCATCACAACTTTAAACTTTCAACAACAAGAAAGGGAGGGAGAGATGGGAGAGAGAGACCAAGAAGCAACGTATGTGAGTGTGTCTAGACAGACAGGGGAGACAAGGGGGTCAGGGGAGGGACAGGTTCAATATTCTACCAGAGAGGCAGTGACAACAATTAAGCCCAGAAAAGCATTCTTGAACACTTTGACTTGTTTTGCTTCCCTGAACCATACATTTAGGAAATCTGTTTAAAGCAAAAATAAATTACTCCTGAGGTCAAGGAGCATGGGGGACCCTGGTCAAGACCCTGTGTTTCTCTCTCTTCAGTGTTTGAAGGCAGATTTCATTCCAATAACATTCTTAATCAAAGCCTGAATCCATTTTGTTAGAGATCATCCCTCCTCCCAGGCGAGTGAGCAGAAATTAGATAATTTCTCAGATCTCCTGCTCTGTGGATTTACTCATGAAGGAAAGTAACAGGCAGGTGGTAAAATTAAGGTTTAAAATCGGATGATGAAGAGCCACTGCATGACTGACTTTTTAAAACAATAATTTTGAATTTTATGCAGCCAAGATTTTCTTTAAATAACCTGATGCTAGATGAGGTGGAAACCTGGTCCTGTTCGGGTACCTTCAAAGCAGGAAGAGAAGAAGTGTAAATTCTTTCTACAAGTTTGAGTCTTAATACAAGATTTTGAGGTGGACTGGACTGGTGCTGACTGTGTTCTTGTGGCAGCGGACCCACCAGAAATCTCTGCTCTGCTTTCGCACCATCTGCAAGGACCAATCTATTACTTCAACACTTCCCTCTCTCCTTTAACCTCTCTGTCCTTCCCCCTTTCTTCATCCACTTTGTCATGCCTGTGGCTAAACTTGACCTTTAAGTGAAAAGTCATAACAATGTCTCTCCTCAAACTTCAAACACTAACTCTTGTTTTAAATCGTCACTCTTCTGACTCCGGCAGTAGGAGAAAAAAAAAAAGAAGCAGTGACCTGGACACGTAGGACGACAAGAATGAAAAATAAGAAACTGTTTTGCCTCTCTGCGATTTATCCACCTATGACACCAAGTAAAACATGGACAGCCATATGTGGTAGTGTTATGCACATGGATTAAGCCTGACCTAAGAGCCTATGATGCAATGAAGAACTATCTTTGTAAATGAGGCTTAATCAGAAACAACATTTCTTTACAGTTCATCTTAATAACTAAGTATAATATAGTCATTTTTATATGGAACTGCAATATTGTGTACGCTGTGACAAAGGGGGAGATGGGGAAAAAGCATTATCATAATGAATAACAATCAACTGATTTGTCATAAATTAAAAATGACTGTTTCAAAGCAGAGTATGAGTTTCAAAGTTGATAGGACACGATCATTATATCTGCCTTCTACACTGAATATCCCTGACCTCAAGTGTAAAGTTGCCTATACCATGTAAGGCCAGCCAAAAAAGAAGTGGAAAAGATAGTTCAAATGAGGGTAAAGCATCTCTCAGTCAAGGCCAACAGCAACTACTTAGACTTCACTTTTACAAACATTGGGAATTAAATAATCTGCAAAATGTGATTCTCTTACTCCACTAATATCCTGACAAAACAAGATTTTCCGCAAAGCCATCCTTCATGTTGTAATCTCATCTGCTAATTACGTTTTTATCTCATTTCCAAATAAATGAATACTCTCGCCCTCACCAACTGGCAATGAGTTGAAGATGTTTAGTCCAAAACCAACTAACAGTCCATTAATCACATTATGATTATTTCCTGAGCTGGGTATCCAGTGTGAAAGAAATGGGAAATTGAAATCTCAATCTTTGTTTCATTTTAATCCCTAAGGAGAGACTGTGATTATGGCTGGCTGACAGTGGACACTTAGTTTCCAGCACCTTAATGGGTTCCAGTTTTAGTACCAGACTGATCTTCTCAGGGATTATGAGACTGATGCAATTCTAACTCTACTAAGCATTTTTTCTGTGACTGAAATGTACTGTATATCATCAGTTTTCCTGACAGAGAACATGATTGGGAGAGGATCAAGTCATACTGTTGCTTTTCCAATAACAACTCTGGCCAGAAGCCCTGACATTAACAGAATGCTAGCATTCACTATTCAAATTATTTGGATGTAACTTGACCAATCGGTATTGATACATCCGTTTTTCCAAATCAAACCACAATCATTCATTCTTTAGAAATGAACTGACTACAAGTTTCTGATATGCTTCTTGGATGGACAGAACATCCCTGTCGTGCATCATCATGTTTGTCCAAATACACAAGTATAACTAAGCTACAGATGATTCATCGCAGTTCCATGGAGATGAATCATCTGATTGATTGGAAATGGAAATGTCTATTCCTGCTTGAACCGAGTGAACTCCATCCATACTTTCGGTCTTAATGTTCAGAGGCAGACTGCAGAGCCACATCATCACAGGGGTTACTAGTAGTAAAGACGGACATGGCGTGATGAACGCTGTGGTTTGATAGGGCTTGTTTATTACCATATTACCACTGGGTTTATTAGCTTAAGTAACTTAAATAACTACAGATCCTATAGGTATCAGTGAATGTTGAGCACATAGTGACTCTTTGACTTTTTAAAAAAAATCCAAGACCCTGTTGATACTGTGAGCAACCTAGACATAACAAGTAACACCTGTCTGTTTAACCAAAACATCAGGGGGTCAGAATGACAACGTTCGTGTCCACACGTATCATGTTGGGACCATGTGTGATCTTATCACAAGACCACACGAACCTTGTAAAACCCCACCAACCAGATATGCCAGTTGCTATAGAAACAACATGCAAAACCCAAACATGGGACTGACGCATTCAGAAATGGTGATAACTTCCGACGGACTCTACCCACCTGATCCGTGCTAAATCCTGACCACAGAGAAAATTGATTTAACAACATTTCCCAAAGAGACGGTACGGTATCGGTCAGTCAAAACTAAAGCAATGACTACACACTGCCTGGTAAACAGAGTCATTGACTCATTCAAATGGCAAACACAGGCTTTGCTTTGAAAACGCTATTGTCCGTACAAATGCAGACACACCCACACATGTGCACGCGCACACACGCACACCAAATGTAGTCAAACCCCTGCAAGCAGAACGATTCACTCCTGCCACTGTAACCGCCATCCATCTTCTGTCCTCACCGGAATGTGCTCGGGCACACATAGCACACATTAAGTGTCTGTCCGCAACGGAGATGTCCTCAGGATTCCTGGATGCTGCACAGGCGGGCTGACAAAGCCACAGTGGTGGTTGGTCGTCTACCCATTACTGCAATTCCTTCACTGTGTCCCACTCAGACTATAATAGTGAATTATAGACATAGACAAGGAGGAGTTATGAACAACACCAGTAGTTTTGCACATTAGCTTCAATATGAGGCTCAAAGAGTCTGTGACAAGATTGAACTTTATGAATACTGACAAATACAAATACATTTCCTGTAGCTTAAGACACTTAAGAGTAAGAAAATAATCAACGGCATATCAGACATTTAAAAATTGATATGGGTATAAATGAGAACAGAGGGATTTGGAAAAGAGGACAGTTGTTGAATTCCTTAGGGACCTGGGAGCAAGTTAGACACCTACCAAATGCGAAATATTTATACGCAGACATGAAAAAATAAAACAAAGTTATATGCATTTGGCTTTTGTCCTGCAAAAACGAGACAACAGCAGTCTTAACCATGCCAGAGAAGTGAGGCCTAACCCATGTACCGTGAATGAATTACAGTGGTTTTAACAGCTGTCTGCAATGTCTCTCTCCTCCTTGGCTCCCTCTCCCTGACAAAAGAAGCAAGACAGCGCAACTTCAAAGCTCTGATTTGCAAGTCTAAGAAGCGGTTTGAGAGATGGAAAAAGGTACAGAGGGAAGCCATTGTGTAGATCCGCGGCTGACAGAGGAGACGTTAAGAGGTTTCTGCTTGACTAACATTGTTCCATAGTTCTCCCTCTGGTTTATCAGGGCGTCACGAGTCGCAGGAGATGCAGACACGGCAAGTGTTTGCACCGAACGAAGGGAGCTGACAAAAGGAACACTGTCTGAGAGGAGAGATGTTTGAAAACCACATGGCGGGGAGATGGAAGGGTCAGTAGTGAAGGAACCTTGGAAGGACAGAGACCTCGTTTGAGTTGAGAAAAGAAAAACAAGAGCCCCGGCCCCGGGGTTCCAGAGCAAAACAAGAGGAAAAGGATTGTATCATGATGGACACAAACAGTATACTGCACACACAAACTACATGTACAGTCAGGCAATACACGGTTTCATCCACGGCATGTAATATCCACCACAATTCTTTCACCTAACAAATCTGTCCATTTATGGGCTATCTAAAAGTCACCAAAAAAATATTCGTTTGGACAAACACAATAAAAACTAATCCTAAACTGTATACACGTACAAGAATGGTATGTCCTTGATCACAAGCTTAACAAGCACCGTGCATGACCACAACTAAAGGTCCTATTAAATATCTGTGACTCTAGGGTTAGACTGCAGTCTAATTTGGGCAACATCAATGCAGCGGATGTCTCCGCTGGTTTGACAATGCAATGCACACAGTGCAACGTAGCACTTCATTACAACAAAACCACAAGCTCGACCGTTTCAAAAAGCAATCAAAGCATCGGTTTCTCTTTAGCTGCGTTGCCTATAACAGAATGGAAATTTGGGATGGGAATGGATCTGGGAAATCATAAAAAAACATATATAACCACATCATGATCACGTGTTCACAAACAAAAAAAGGTTTCACCTGCCTCCCGCAACAGCATCATTAAAGCGTGTGTATTGGGCCCTTCTGATCACGCTTCTGTAAATATGACATCTTAATTTTACTTATGAGGCCTTTCCAGGTTCCAGGGTTTCATGTGACCTGTATTCCTTATTAATGCCAAGTCGGAACTGCCAAACCAAGGCATTCCTGCGGGATCCGTCAAATAGCAGCAACGCTCTGTCTGTGGTGCTGAAACGAGGGCGACACCGATGGGACCACAATGGTCGACCAGTCTTATATGACAGAAAACCAATATTATTATATATACAGTACATTCATTTAATTGCTGCCTATCCCATACATACAGTACACTTGCCTTCCAAAAAGCCCATTGGAATGACAACATTTATCTGCATTACAACGTTTCAAGTTGTCGTGAATCCAAACATCCTACTCATGTATCCTCTGTTATGTTGTCTGAGAGACCGTTTCCGTTAAAAGTTACCTTTTAATTCTGCAAAGGTTTCACAAATAGACTAAACAAAAGAGATTGGTCATAGTGAGAGACTTCATTTTGTCACTGACCAATATGGTACAACATGAATTGGTTACCTTTTTCTTGAGTTGGTTCTTGAGTGAAGGAATCTGCTGTCTCAATGTGGCCCAGGGTTTTTAAAGTATATCAACACACTTATGCCATGTGGACACCAACCAGAATGCTCTTGGCTGAACTTGGTTGCAAAACGTGGTTTGAGACACTTTGTTTTCCTTTCAAGGCCAAGGGGTTTGATTGAGAGGATGAAAACATTGTTTTTAAACTGCTAACACACTGCCATGTTTAAAAGGATTTACAAAGAAAAACAAATATGAGATTCTAGCAGCTTAGCTCTTGTCAACATGATAATTAAATGAATCTCCTCAATTCAGGGGGAAGGCTTCCTCTGGGGCAAACTACAAAGGGAGAGGAATTACTTATTATCTTTTTCTATATATAAATATATACATACACACATTCATGACAGACCAAAGGCTCATCATCAGATATACACCACTGACTCAAAATAAAATCCCCTGGCGTGTCAGTGAGTGTGAAAATAAAGAGGATGAGTAAGGATGAAGTGTACGGAGAAAAAAAGCGGGCTGTGAAGGTGGAGACCGACTGTCCTCCCTGTTTTTCTTTTGAAAAAATGTGTCTGTGGTGGAGATTTGTGGTGTAGAGTTGGGGAATGTAGTACATTGTTTTTAAAAAAGGTTGGGTGAGGACCAAATAGAGGGTTGCAGAAAGAGGAAAATGGCTTTCTAGACGAGTCAGTGATTTCAAAATGACATTTTTATGTGTCTGCAAAATGAACTGTGGTTCATTCTTCTCGTGGTTTCGAACTTCTTGAGACATACCCTATTGATCACTAGTCACACCTGCTCCCAAAAAGCAATGCTGGAAAAAAGAGACATTTTCCAAGAACAAATATTAACAAGTGGTGCCAACTTCTTTCAAGAAAAATCCAATTGTTGTCTGCCTAAAGGAGTGTTGAAGGTATGGGCTACACATGATTGGGTTTACAGGCTGGCTGGGGAGGCAAAGACTCCGCTTTGGCTGATATAGTTGATGTAGTTTTCAGAATTAACAAACTTTAAATATAAGGGCTGTGGCCTGGAAAGCATTTAGAAACCAATGATTGTATATAAAGCATACACATCTACAGTTCCTTCCGCTGTGATAAAATAAAACCAAAACATCCCTACCATCTTCTGCTGATGTTGACATTTGGAGCCACAGTCTTTGTGGTAGAGATCTTGGAGCGGAGGAAAAAAATAGCAACTGAAAGATTTAGATTCCAATCACATTCTTCCTCACGTACCATAGCCATTTATCATATAGCCGGGACGAGGAATGTGAATAGCACATGGCCAAATAAAGATGTAAGAGATTACTTTTGCTGTCCTGCCAATGAAGCTTTGACGGTTTTAGTCCCTTCTCTCTCAGGGCCAACTTAGCTTCTGACACAGTGACTCACCCAAAGTTTGTATCTTGTTGCCATAGACACAAAATGTTTCAATAACCAGAGGCTGATGCATCCTGAAATTTAATCATTTAGCCAATATATATCTGACAGGTTTGACAGAAGATGTGCCTAAATAATCACTGTAATGAATCATGGGTTGTTCCAAAGGGCATGCCTGGACAACATAAAGTACAGTACAACATGTATGACTGTACTGGTCATGACTGTACTGGTTATGCATTGAAAGTCTAATATTGATGACTCACTGTTTTTGTTAATGCATCAGTAGTTCATTAACTCCACATGTGAGCTCAGACAAAAACCATCATCAAAATGTTAAGATTAAAGGCGCTTAACCATTGCCTGATGCTGTTTTCATCAACTTTCCAAAAGTTACATTTCTTCCTGCTGACCGATACAAGGTGGGAGGATACGCAACAGGACAGTGTAGGCTTCCTCTTGAGATTAAACTGGACAGCAGCCTCTTTCATGGGTTTCTCACACTCTCTCTCTGATCCGTCAATGTGTGGGTTAACCTGCCTGGAAGTAATATCCCCCAAAGGGTCAGCCTATAATCTAATGCAGTTAAAGCCACAACTTTGGGTGAAGAGCACAAACAAACCACTTCACATGAGGGCAGTGTTTCATAAACAATGGACTAGGCTGGAGAAATGTACTTATTGAGCTTATTTTGAATAAGCTGCATAATTTGAAAACTACTTTAGGTTTCAAAGTTCCGGTATTAGACTGATAATACCCCTACAACAAAGGGCCTACCGCAAGTCAACAGGAAACAACACCAATATGCAAAGCTCCTCACACACAAATGTACACATATGGTCAAGAAGGTACACTAACTTTAACCCATAAACAAGCACATAGAGTACATTGATTAAAACGTTTTCTCTCACTCTCCTCTCCCATACAGTCATACCAAATACCTCCCTGTCATGCAAGCTTCCAACAACTCGCCCAATCTAACCGCACACTAATAGTCCTGGGCTGCTATCTCCAGCGCATTACCCCTGGGAACCACACACACACACACACACACACACACACACACACACACACACACACACACACACACACACACACACACACACACACACACACACACCGACGCAACACTGACATACAGATACTCATGGACCAATACCACACATGCACACCCATACACACACATTCAGGAGGGAGAGTGGGAGGACTATCCTGTTAAGCCTGCTGTTCAAGAAAATTACAATTTATTCAAATTGTGAATATTCCTTGTAAGCACTTAAAAAGTCCTTCCCAAATCCAGGGGGCTTTTTACACCCCTTTCCCTGCTAACCACACACACACCACAGGGATTTCCATCAGACAGGCTGCATCCTGTACAGAGCAGCCAGATATTTCAACCATCCACCCCACACCACACACCAGAGCCCTGAAAAAGTACAGGGTGAGGACAGGGAGTGTGTGTGTGTGCGAGAGAGAGAAAGAGGTATATCAACTCTGCTAATTTACAGAGTATGTGGATATTGTCATGATCATACTGGTACATTTAAAAAAAAATGTAATCCATTTGTCTTTAACCATCTATCGATTGCACTCACGATAATAGATATAATAGATACACTATAATAGATATAATAGATTATGCATGTTTGTAAACCTCTTCACCTCGACTGGTAAATGCTGGAGTGTGAAGGCATGCTGTACTCGGAGAACATTTTAGACTAGGAAGTCTGACAGACTCCAGGCCTTAGGAAACATTTTATCACAGTGTGTATATGTGGGTCCATGTGTGCACTTACGGGCACAAATTTGATCAAGGTTAAGATGACAGCAGGCTCTAAGGACGTGACTGCCTCAATCAACCCTTTTAATGCATTGTAGGCTCATAATTTACAGCAGAAACGGGAAGGCAGAGAGAGACGGGCAGAAACAGAGGAGCAGTGAGAGGGAGTGTGACCTGAGCCAAGGTTCACATTTCGCTGCAAAAACACTCTGCTCGAGTGTTCTTCTGAGAGAAATGACAGATATTGCGAGGTATGTCAACACTGTGGGAAGTGTACACTGGTTCGACTGCTCGGGATCGCACACATAAGGCGCAACAGAAAGTACACACGGGAGATTGTAGAGTTTTAAACATGTCTCCTTGCTTTTGGTTCAAGCTGAAACAACCGCAGGTCTGTTCGCGAGGGCAGAAAGGGTCGTACTCACTAGCTGCCTGTGTCCACGTGTGGACGATGGGAGATTAGGACAGGATGAATGTACGAAAAGAAAAGCTTAATTGGCAAATCTACTCATCCATACTCCCTGTATGGGTTACTTGTTCATCATCATGAACACAGAATGATGGGGAAGGTGGGAGGATAGGAAAGATAGCAGAAGACACATTTTTGGCCCACTTGGCCCTTGAGTGAGTGTTCATGGGATGGCAGTACATATAAAGTATCCCCCCTCGACTCTTGACGACTGCTTCCCTATGCATTCTTTCCCCATCTCCACTTCTTCACCACAACAATCTCTGTCTCTCCCTCCATGTATTTTTTCAAGATGATCTCAATTTCAAGTCTCCCGGCATAGAGAAAAAAGGAACGGATTCCTTTACAACAGCAAATTAATAGCTGTGGCTTGTGTGTATGTGTATGCATGTGAAACAATGTATATGTGTGTACGGAGGGGGGGGGGCGCAACTGGGACACAAACACATCATACCAGAGCTATGATGACAGGATCATGGCATGGCTTCCCGACAGGGCCCAGGCTTACCAGATGAGAAATGATCGGCCACAAACAGCAAAGGTGAGGAGTGTTTGCTTTACTAAATGCGTGTGTGTGTGTGTGTGTGTGATAAATAAAGTGAGGAACAGGGGCAAGGACGTGAACATAACTTTAGTCTGAACAGATTGATGGTAGTAATGGTGGTTTGGACAGTACATTTTTGGGTTGTAATCAAGATTAAAGGGTCAAAGTCACCTCATGGTCAGAGTCTCAGACCGATCAGGATACGCAGGTGGAGGCCAATGAGCGCAGTCAAAATTTCCCGTGAACACCCGAACATAGGACTACGCTAGGGGGGGATTGAGAAAGAGACGAGGACAGTGGTGGGAGGAGGTCTGCTGTTGTTGGAAAGTCTTAAAAGCAAAACAAAAATGTCCAAGTAAGACCCAAAAACAGTGTGGGGGCCAGAGAATGTCAGGCCTACTGATCTCACAGAGCTGAGGGCGGGGGGATAGGCACCAGAAATACAGGGACCTAAACAGAACCATCTTTAAGGGAATATTGAAGGTTCTCTAGACTGCTGCAAAGGGCATGGTTGGGAAACCTCTTTCCTACCAAGGGCCATTTCAATTTTTATAACATCTTTTGTGGGCCATTCCAAATCATTCAACAGATATAGCCAACTAACATCTCCAATGCAATGTCTGCAACAGCCTCCCTTTCCCAGGACATCTGATATCATGACGGAAGTAACGAAGATGCTGCTTACAGCTGGGTCACTCAGTCTTGAGCAGAACTGAGTCTGTTCATTTAAAAGAAGGGCTTACATGACAGCAGTAAGTTATCCCACACTTCAGTGAATGTCTACTCAAAATAGGATAAGCTCTCAGCATGTACGTGCAGTTTATAAAGCTCAAGCAGAAGGATAGTGTACTGAGGTTTTAGCCTGTCATTGCTTTGCGCCCAAATTATTTCTTGTTGAGGGTTATGAAGGCCACAAGCTGATTTAACATGAATTACTTAAGTTCCAGTTAATTTTGTTTACTTTTCGGGGTCCTCAATTTTCTTGGATAAAGCCTAATGGAGTTTTGCAACAAACTACTGGGCAAGTACAAATGCTGTGGAGGTGAAAAATTGGAGCCAACTGCACCGATCCACAATTTTACATTGCCTGGTGCTGCAGCTCCTTCCCAAATGTTCTTTCTGAATGAAAACAAAATGAATACGTGTGTAACATTGTCTAAACGTGGTCTTTTGAAAGCTGCGTGTCTGGAACATACACTCCACTGCACTGAGTTAACTTTATCCAAGAGCATTTGTACTTTCAACTCATCCAGTTTAGCTGCACGTTGCCAGGTTTAATGATGCTTGAGATTGATCCTTTTTTTATCACAAACCAGTGTGTCGGAAAAAAGTAAACACACTGGTTTGTCTTTTGGACCGTGCAAGATTCCGCATCTACTTGTCCGCCATGAGGCCTGTCAATCATGACACATTAAAACTACATACTGTATGGAATATAACTTTGGTGGTGAACAGAGGAGGGGGAGAGATTGAGACAGGGTTTGGATGTGAGAAGGGTGAGGAGAGGATGCTATCTTTCATGTACCAGCTTTAGTGGATAAATGTTTCGAATGTGTACATTCACGGTAACAGTAGCCTGGAAGAGGCAAGACTTCAGTGCATTATGGACAAGATGTCAGGGGTTAAGAGGAAGATGTTGCCGTTAAAATGGAGAGCAGGCTCAGAGGTAAAGATACGAGGGAGAGTGGGGATGTCTGGGAAATGATAGCTTGTGCGATCGGAGTTGTTTTAGACACCCCAAGCCATCACGGGACATTACTAAAACAGAACCGCTTACGACTCCGCCTAGAAACTGATTTGTAAAAGCTACAAAAACACGTCTGCAGGACCAAGTAACCATTAAAGCAATAAAACCCACTTTCTCTTATCAGTGTCACTATTTGTATAACCCCGAAATGCAATTAGGAGTGTGCGCCACAATTTGCTGAGGCGGACACATTGGCAGGCATTTTATCATCAAGTTCAGTAATTGAGCTGAGTGTTTTTGGCAAAGTCGCACTCGTTCTTATTTATCTAGTTTCACAAATCATGGTCATCTTGAGAACACATATTTCATATACCACAAACATATGACAGAACCATCTTGGAATCGCATTCTTCATCTATGATGATATTTGGCCCACTCGGACAATCTTTCTTCCAAAACATCCCTGAAAATACAGAGGTCATCGTGACTTACTGCTAAAATGAGTTGCGGTATTTGCAATGCCTATATGCCAGATTGCCACAATCCAAGTGTGTGTGTGTGTGTGTTTGTGTAAGCGAGAGTGAGGTAAGAGCACAAATTAAGCATGGTCGATGATTAATACAACTTGACTTACTGACTTACTGTGAGCAATTATGGCCATGTCTTTCCTCAAGCTTGACTATCTCACTCTCCATGGAACACATGGGGGTCCCGAAACATGTGCGCCGCACCAAACACACACGCACACACGCATATGCCACAGATCGCCAGCCCACCCTCCACTCAACCTCAAAACCACAAAGGGTTAAATGTAATCAATCTTCTTTAACAGTGCTGTCAGGGCACTGTCTGAGAGTGCTAGCAGAAACCCAAGGAAGGTGGCTGCACACCGGCGATGCCGTGGCTGATGAAAGCGAACAGAGATTGTATGCTAAAATAAATGAATCCAGCTTTATATATGTTAGTCAACCTTTATATATTGGTACGAGCAAGTGGGCAATGTGCAGTTTATGCAGACACCATATGTTTCTTTATGTGTTTTGATTGTTTCAATAACACTGCTATACGGAGGTATTTAAATGTTGTGTGTGTGTGTTGGGCATGCATTAGATCTGCTCAAAACTGAAAACAAAAAGAATCATCAGAATTGTTCCCATTTCCTGAGATACACATGCTGTGTGTGAGGGCCATACCTGAGAGGACTTGTGGGATCTCCAGCTGTACTGGTGGCTGTGGAGGCTGGCCAGCAGCACGTTCTCATCCGTGTCCACCTGGCCAAAGCGCAGCGTTTCGTGGGTGTCGTTGCAGATCACATAATGGCTGTAGATCAACTCCTCAGCCTCTGGCTTTCCATTCTGGGGGGGAAAAAACGGGGGTGAGAGATTAGGGTGTGTATGTTTAGGGTGGCTGAATTATCTACAGTACATGTGCTGTTTGTGTACAAGCGCATAAGACGCATATGTCAAAAATCTGTGTTCTTAATATTAAAAATGAAGGTTTGGTAGTGAAGCTGTCAGCCAGTAGAAGAATGAAATGAGTCATATCATCTGCTGGACTAATGCAAGCTTGGCAGGGGAGTGAATCGCATCCCAGTGTGACAGTTAAACAGGCTGAAGCCGCTTAGACGATCATTGGGGCCAAATCTAACATTTTCACCTCCTTCTTTGAGCAGCTATAGGACTTTCGTTGAGAGCGATAAGCATGCCAAAAGATTTCAGTTAATTTTTTCCGACCATTATCCCTGTGCTTGGAACAAAGTAGGCAACCAAGAGCACATTCCTGTTATTAAGAGTCACCAAATATTTTGTGGCTTGTTAGAAGAAGTCTGGCCCACCTACAACAACAGGTCAACGAGAAAGCCTCACACAAAACCCCAGTCATGCGAGCTGTGCAGGGATACCGTCCACTCATACGTCACCTTGCATGCAAGAGAAAACAGCTCACTGGCCTACTATTGAAAACACTGGTTTAACAGGGAGAGCGTGTGTTTCAAGTCTCCAGCATACAACAGATTTAAAAACAGTTTCAATACAAGGGGAAAGATTTATGGATGCATGTTTGAATTGTACTTGAGATTCTTCTAAAGGCTCATGGGTCCTGATGGGATACACACCCCTCCCTGACTCCAGACACACATGACTGAGTTTCAGACAACTTCTCAGTAACCCAACAAAGTGGGACCCTAGCCTGCTCTGTATACTTCTGAATGGCAGGGGGTGGGTCGCTGGTTGAAGGAGGCTGGCAGTAAAATCTCAGAGTTTGACTGCCAAGCACGTTCGGGGTCCTGGGGTTGTTGATGCTATTGAAAACGGATGGGATAGTTTACACCATTAAAATCTTGATGATAGATGTGTGTGAGAGAGAGGTAGGGAGCAAAATATAGATGGGACAGCTGCTCCAGTGGGCTGAAATCCATTTACAGTTTTATAGGGGAACACTATCTACGCTCCCTTCTGAATTCAACACTGCGATTTACAAACTTCCTGCTGCCATCTTAAGATGCCATTGCTAAGCCCACTCTTTGATGATATCGTCTTTCTGCTCCGATTCATGAGGCAACGTGATCCACGCATCAGAAGAAAGCTTCTTACAGTAATCTTGATCACTCCCAGTTTATATGGGGACTTTAAATGGAAAATATGAAGACGAAGACATTTAAAAGTCCACGCAAATTCCTCGTTAAAGAGCAGAAGATGACAGCTTCGTCAACAATTCTAGTCTAAACCATCCAGATACTGTTGCTTCAGCATTCGCTGTAGTCTAGTCCAAGGTTACATGGCAAAGTGGCACACACACATACGCAACACAAGGGACAGAAAACCGATTGTAAATAATGATATCCACTAAAGAGGAATACACAAGAAACACGACACCATGGAGGTGATTAGGAAACCCGTAAAAGGGACAAAACAAAACACTAATGAGATCTATAATCACCCATATTTTCCTCCACAGACCTTGCTCAGACATCTGATACAACCAGGAACATGATCTCTCTATCACCTCTTTGCCGCAACAAGGGGGAAGCAAAGACTAATTTAAACATGGGACGAACCGGGGAAAAATATAACGAAAATGTCAGCCTGTGAACGCTCTGTGAGAAAGCAGAGTTCGTAAATACTACTGGGCTTTTGTGTGGCTTTCCACCAAAGCCACTTCCCTGGAGTTAGTAGCCAGGGGGGGGGGGGCCCCAGCGGCCCCGGGCGGGGGGGGGGGGGGGGGGGGGGGGGGGGGGGGGGGGGCAAGGATCGAAAGTGAGTCTAGGGACTGCACATTGAAAATGGAGGGATGGGTCCTGAGGTTAAAGTGGTAAGGGGGCCTGAGGTTGTAGCCATATGGGGCTAGGAGTGCAAGGAGAACTGGGGGAAAAAAAGAAAACAAAAATGCTATTATATTTAACTTTTTCCTCCTTCTTCAAAGCCAATTTAGTTTGCCCATAATCCAGGATCGTTATCTAAGCAGTGCTGTAGCTGTTAAAGACAACTTTTTGGACGGTTTGAGTGAACACTAGACTCAAACCTTCTGGCTTGGCTGCTGAATAAGTTTTAAAATATATGGAATATATATTATCATGTCACTTCTTAATGACAAGCAATAAATATTTACATTTATGAATGCCATGAACGTCTTCTTGATGTTGACCTGGATACAAGTGGTGAATGTTGCCTCCAACTACGTCTTGTAACAGATTATGTTTGTATGAGTGTTAATTACAACCATATACCAATAAGTATCTTTTATTTCTATTTATTGCTATTCATCTGAGAGTACTCCAGCTGGCCCGGTTGTGGTGATCTGGTATGGCCATGCTTGGGATGTGAAGCTTCAATTGTGTGGTAGTTGGGAATTATTTTCCAGGGGTGAATGCTGACCCTGCAGGCCACATCACAACGGGCCGCTCTGCCAGCCATGACACCAGGAAACAGGAAAATCACTGAAACAATTACACATGTGGGGAGACATCCTTCTGTTCCAGTACCGAGCCTGTGAACATTTCTCGTTATATTTTGAATTTTGGACCAAGTTTTTTCTATGCAATTTTTTCACGAGTGTGTGGAATGTAAGCGTCGATCGGATCAAAGTTACATTTTAGCCTAATGGTGCTGGCCTTCACAGCCATCCCAATACCACCAAACATCTTGTGCTTAATCACACCCATACATGGTTCACCACATACAAGATCGTGTTTCAAGAAAACCCCAAAAAGGGAAACAATATTTTCCATGATTGAAATGTTCACAACTTTCTCTGAAATGGACCCAATATTCAAGCGGATGGTTCACAAAGAATCCGCCTTTTGTACTTGACCTCGCTCTACCCTAATTGCAGAACTACCATAGCCACATGCATCACACTTGCCTTATAACTATGGAGTGTTTCCCCTTTGTGTTCAGAAACGTGGTGAAGGCTGGTGGTGGATTAAAGGTTTTAAACAAGTGAAGCTGCTGTTCAGATACATCAAGCAAATGCAGCATTTGTATCTGCGAGCATTGTATGCACTTGGCATTTAAACAACATTGACTAATAAAATATAACGAATGAATAACCCAACTACACATAGATGAGTTAAGCTGACCATGGATACCTGGCATGCATAACATGCCCCAAAACACTGTGGTTAAGCTGCCCTTTGACCTTTCGTGACAACACCAAAAATGTCCTTAAATTTTATTTATGGCTAAATAAATTTGGAGAAATAGGGAACTTTCACAAGCTCGTGCTAAATGATGCAATGAGGTAGCAAAGGGTCAAGTATGACCCGTCATCGAACACGGTCGGTTAACAACATTTGATGAGTCAGTACCAGTGAGGGAAAACAAAGATATTAATCCTCCCGCCAGAGCAATCATTTTGTTATAGATTTTCTACACAGCCAGTTGAACTCTATTTTTCACAGGTAAACGACCACAGCTGTCTTTACAAAAACATAAGCTATTATTTCTCACCTGGCAGAGAGAGTCCGAATGCATGTAAAACCTATGAGAGGGGCTCACGTCTCTAGAGGCCAATATATGAGTCAGCACGGCCACAGCTGAGCTGAGCAGAGCCGTGATAGGGCATACAAAACCAGAGGCCAGTGTGTGCGTCTGTCTGTGTGTATGCATATGAATATGTGTGTGCGAGTGCAGCAGACAAGTGGGTGGAGGACAAGGGCCAGATGAAATCTTGGCAGGTGTAACCACTCAAGTTTTACCGTGTTTTTATGGGCATCACTTCACACACAAATATCCTGGCTACTAGAGGCAGCGCTGAGACCCGAGAACTGAGAGACGACGAGGACCATAGACGCCCAAAAAACAGAGACACTGTAGCCTCTTAGTCAGAGTTTACAGCAAACTGAGAGGCAGTTCCATCCTGCATTACCACTGGCACACAACCAAAACCATGCTCATAAAATCCACTTTGTTGTGAGTTTGTTTAGCTAATCCTCCATCTGGGACAAAAGGCCGTCTTCGCGCGTATTCTCTGAAGGCACATACATTTCAAGGATTTTCTCTGTACGGTTACGAGCCCCTGCCAAACAACAGAAAAAATCCCTTTTCTGTTGGGTGTCTGAATGCATTCCACCATTTAATGGTAAAAGTGAACAAGCCATCCTCCAGCACTACAGTACAACCTAGTGACCATATCACTGATAATGTTTAAATAGGTTTCCTTTCGCGGCAGTGCAAGTTTAACGGAATATTTGCAAAGATTTCCTGTCATGGAAAGTTTAAAAGACAGACAACTTCAATGCCAAATGTTTCCCTAAAAATGATATGAATATATGATCAGGTGCCTGATTTCTGTAGTGCACACATCACTGTATTTTAAGGACAGTGGTTAAATGAAAAGTGTGTGGCCTTCTCTTAACGATGAACTTGGTGTTACCTGTTGCCAGCTGTGCAAGGCGGTGTCCACTGTGTGGATGGTATACTGGCTGATGTTGAGGAAAACAGGGTCCACAAACACATTCACGTCCAATGTGGTGCTCTCAGAGGAAAAGGTGGCAGCAGCCTGGCCCTGAAAGATACAAAAAAGTAATTGTAGGTTTACTTTTGCTATTTGCCCACATTTCCTGAGCAATCTTTTAAAGCATATACTCTTTACCTGTAGTACACACGGCTGTAGTAGCTGTAGGTGTGTTACATTTCGGTATTCCAGCAGCTTGCAGTCCAGCTGTGTGGAAAAGCTAAACTCTTGACAGTGATGTGGTCCGTTGCTCCACTGTCGCAAGAAGGCCTTCGGCTCCAGAGCACCAATCACCATGAATTCATGCTCCTGAGGTAACTTCCTGTCTGGCATGAAGGGACGAAGTTGCCTAGATGGAACTGGAAGAGCACATATATTAATTTACTTAACAAATGTCTGGTGAAATGCAAACTGCTTACCAGTAAGTAAAAATAATTCTCACAATTTAAAAAATATAAGCGGGCTTAATTTGTTTTTTTAATGACTAGATGGCAATCCCTTATTGAGCACTATACTCTTCAAACTGAGGAGGAAACTTTGTAACTGTGTATTCTTTGTCCCACCTGCACCCAGCTGTTCCAGGTGGTGGCAGAGGTGGACTTCCAGCTGTGCCAGCTGAAGGGACACGCCCAGAGAAGAGACAAACCAAGGAGTGAAGCAGGAGTCCACACGGGTGCAGGCTGCCAGCGCCATCGGGGATACCAACTGATCGCATGGTACCTGGGACCCAGACTCACTGTCCAAACTGGAAGGGAACAAAATAACACTTAACATTAAAATACACAAAGAAAGGGATATAACCTAAAGGAACATTGCAAATGCGAAGTTGTTTCAGATGGAAATAATAATGGAGAAAATGAGTAATAAAGGACTGTGATTCAGCATTTGACAGTTTCCGGCTATTGATTTTCTAGAACTTTGTTTTTCGACATCAAAACCATGGGCACAGCTGTGGAATAATGGCCACAGCATTCTATTCTCTTATTAAAATAGTCTGATTCTTATTAGCAGCCGAGCACTTTCGTCTCTTGCCCAGCCAGCCAGTTACAAATTGTGTGGCATTCTCGTCAGAAACCTAAAGTGAGTCAAACGCTACAATTATTCAGACAACAATGTGAAGGGGGCCTCTTCCCTGTCCGAGCCTGTGGGTTTAGGTGCATTATTGCGGACACAGTTTCCAGGAGAATCTGTCCATAGACATTAATTGCATGTCATGGTTGCTGATGTTGAACGGAAGGTAATTGAAGTGAATGACCATTTGCTCTGTAATTTGCTGCTACCATGATCCACAATAAAAACTCCAGCAGGAAACGCTCAAGACCTGAAAAATGCTGGTGCAGCAGAGTGCTCCTTAAAAAGATAAGCATCATATGTTGACAATTTTCATTACTTCCAGTTGGCAGGGAAGCCAAGTTATTTTTCTGGTGGAAACTAAAATAAGGCAGATGAAACGAGTGACTGGGGAAGGGGAATCAATTTTGATCAAAAAAGACAAATAATTTAAACATAAAGGAAATGTAGTGTTTGGAGTATGATTGTAATGAAGCACAGATGTATATTTAGCTTTGCACTGTATCTGGTTCTGGAGAGTTTTTTTTCCCTCTGTTTCTTCTCTTACATGTTTTCTTATTCTTCCCTCTCTGTTCCTCTGGAGCTTTCTAAGCCACACAGAATGTGGGCTTGGCAATTCTCTCCCACTAAAAGTTTCCTCAATCCCAAGAGGAAGTTAAAAAAAAGGCGGGGAGTAGATTAAAATGAGGAAAGAATGGGGGGGAGAGAAATAAATGAAAGATGGGTGAAATCGCAGAGGACGTAACATGGTGCTGGTAGAGACACGACAGGAATAAAGAAAGGAAGCAGTGGTAGCGAGAAGAAGGCAGTAGATTCATCCTTTTGAGGTGTTACAGGGCCCGGCTGGCCCACTCCATCCCATCCCATCTCGACTCAACCCCACCTCGGCCCAACCCAACCAAGGCCTGGCCAAACCAAAGGGGGCTTTACTACTCTCGCTTCCCGTGAGCTTCCCCTCGATTAGATACACTCAAGGTAAGCAGGAAGGAATCCGGATGGGCCCTGACAGGCACTTGGTGTGCTGGGAAATGTCATTAGGCCAATCTGAACGCCTTCCAAGCCCGCTCCCTGCTCCTGCACACCAGATGTGGGGCGAGGGACACATTACTGGCTTTGTGCTCTGCACTTTCTCCCTCTCTCTCCCTCTCTCTGTGTGCCTTCCCTCATTTTGGACGACACATGTACTAAAGATCTAAACACACATTTACGTGTAGGCTCTCTGATACACATCTCTGGCATGCAGCGACACAAACATGAGCCCACAGATACCCACGGGCATGAGGAAAGAGCACAGGATAAAAGGCTGGATTTTTCCCTCACCTCTGCTCATCTCCTCCCTCTCCGTTATTATTCAGCACTATCCTCCACAGGTCCGACCCCACCAGCTCCTTCTGTTGGTCGATGAGGCTGAGGCTGGGCAGTTGCAGCTGGCAGGCGCTGCTCTCTGACAGGCTGAACTCCCGGTACGGAACAAAGGCCTGCTGGAGCTCATCCCAGTACTCCAGGCTGCATGGTACCTGGAAATAAAAGACAGTAAAATTCCTACATGTTTTAACCTTAAATATGCATGCTCTTAAGTTTGTTAGACATTCCCTTGATCCCTCTTAAGACCCAAACCATCACATTGAGATAGTGCACTTTAACTTAAACCCACAATTCTCTGAAGCTGGGATCAACTTGACCAAAAATAAGAGGATCAACTTTTTTATGCTTATCCACATACATGATGGAGAGTGTCAAGAGAGAATATCCCTTCATCCTTCTAACAGAAAGCGCTGGGAACCAAATAAGTTCATCAAACAACGTAGTGTAGAAGCTTAATCCATGTTCACACAGCGTGACGACACACGATGGCCTGTGTTGTTGTTATTGTGTTACGCAAAACGCTGCAAGCACTGCAATGTTCCTACTACGACTCGAATGATTATGGGTTCTGTTGAATATACATGCCAAAGGACCTCTTTCTTCACTCATCACTGTATTCCACAGAGAGACGTAGATCCTCCACATAGTCTCCTGACCAAACAGACTACTCTAACCCCTTCGGTGTAACACTGATTACACATATTCTCGACTGGGAGGCTTTGTTATTGCACAACAGGTACTACTTCTTTCCTGCAGATACCCTAGTTACACATAAAGTGCAGAGGGCTGCTAATCATCAAGCACAGATTCCTCACTGACCTGTTATTAAAACAAAAAAAAGGGAATCCCTGCCTTGGAGAAGGAACTAATTTAAATGGTTTATTACAACCTTGAATTTTACTCCAGACACTTCAGGCAAACTTTAATTTCTCGTCTGGCTGGAAACGATGACACTTCGACCACAGACCACCAGCACAGTCAGACGACAAACTCTCCATAACAACACTGCATGACCACAGCATAACTAAACACCCGGCAACTGTGCGCTACGAGACAGCCATCAGCATCGAGGTCCCGGAGCCGTTTCTCACACTGAATAACAATCAGGTTATGTCCGTGTTCTCACATTATGTGATGACTGCTCGGGCTGCATCGGTTCCTCTCAGATTAGCATAAATGTGTCTGGTGCTCCTGTGTGAACTAAACCAGGTGTCCGGGTCCACTCGACCACCGGCAAAAACTCTGTTGCTGATGGATTGGTAGTGGCAGGGTGTCCCTGGAGCACACCTGAAGGATGCCAGGCAGTAAGTCGTGAGCCGTGAGTGTGGCATGGAGCGCCCCTGGACAATTACCAAAATCACGGAAGTATCAATAAGCTGAGGTGTATGCGTTTGTGAGGGGAGCATTGTGCAGAGAGTGTGAGTTATGTGTCCGTACATTTTCTATGTGTGGGCCTGATGGATGAAGTAACTGTAGCTTACATCATGCATGTAATGCCACATGGGTTTTCCTGGAATCAACTTCTCCTAATTGTACCTGACAGAGTTGTGCACCCGCAACCCCCACACCGAGCCACCGAAGAGGAAAACTCCCACGAGTATTCCCAGAACTGGACTGCTAAAACACAAAGCATGTTATTCTTTCTACCTGCGATATTCTATACCTATGACAGCATACAGAGACAGATATGTGAGGTACATATATGGTACAGTGGAATATATTTGCATGGTTGAATTTGCGTCATGTTTCCTTCGACTTGTGCTCTTGGCCTTGGAGGAGAGTAAAGATGAAAACAATAACTGAGTTCATCAAACGTTACAGGGATGATGGAGAAAGGAAAAAAATAAATAAAGGTTTCAGCTATGTGGAGTTGGACGTCTGGCAACGGCTTTTGGGAGGAGAGGGGACCTGTGTATATGAGGATGACTATGTGTAATTGCACGTATGAAAGACAATACGCCTGTATACACATGTGTATACACAGGTGTGCTTATGTATGTGGTCTGCAGATGCAGTCTGGCCAGTGTCAGTTTTCCATTGTTTGATTGTGTATGTGTCTGATAAACAACATATAAATCTGAATAGCTGACATTCCCTTGGCTGGATGGGCCCAATCTGTATTTTCCTCAAGCACTGCAAGAACAGCACTGGCAGCAAGACCTCAGGGTAAAATATCAGCTGAGGGATTATGTTAAATTATGCTATCCTAATTCTATTTTCGAAGGTGCCCAGAAAGAGTTTCAAGTGGCGTAATATTCAACATAACTATCAACAAATACATTTAAACCCCGGCTTGTTTGCGACATTGTCTATACACATTTTTGATTTCCATCCTGTCATGTACCACTCTTTCTGCTGTACTACTACTCTACATAGAATTACTTTTCTGCGACTGAACAATCATCAGTCTCTGGAGATATTAAGAAAAGAAAGGCAAACCAATGCAACTACTACACATATAGAAGTGACGTCAATGTCATGATCAACCCAGGTGTGATCGCCGCTGAAGTTCAAAAATGCAACTGAAGACTCCCTGCGCTCCTTCTGAGGCTGCAGCTGTTCCAGAGCCTTGTCTGCCATTACTTGTATTAACAACATCAACATTGCCATTAGGTCTTGTGTTATTCCACTGATGCTTAAATATCTGGAAATTCCACTGCCAGCTACTTCTTATCGGCCAGCGGACAAATTGAATTGACATCACCTTGAGCAAATGTTTAGTCAGGAGATGTAATGAAAATTGTTCTGAAAATGACTCCTGCAATGCTGTCTCAGGTGGACCAATATACGTTGACATTAATCAGTGTGGAAAATCAAGAATAAGCCATTGCTGAGATCGTAGCGCTCATCATTTTTTGTTTCCTCTTTAATGCCAAACTTTTGCAGAGGGACTGCAATTTTGGTGGATGAGGTGTAAAAAATCGAAATCAAATTAACCACATGGACAGTCTTTTATTTTTATAGTGCATTAGCTGTGACTAATGCAAGTCTGCTCGAGCAATGTCCCACTAAAATAATAATAATCTTGGCGAAACATACCCCCTTGCTCTCTCTGGTTCAGTGTGTCACACTTTAAAAAAGTAATACAGTGCAGTTACTTGTTAAAAATGGAATCAGTAATGTAATCCAAATCTCACAGTGTTAAAGTATTGCAACATGATTTTTCCCAACACTAAACTGACCCAAGAAGGGTTTTTAAAGTGGGAGAAAACGATTGGAATGTTCTAAACCACAGCACAGAGCAAGCACAATAATGGCGAGGATATTAGACATCCAAAATACTTACAGGAATAGGACACAACGTTGTGTTTACTGCACTTTGTGAGTGTTTTATAAAAGTAGCTGTTAGATATTAGACATATGAACTGCGTGATTCAGGTTTTGGTGGACTAACATTAAGTAACATGTGATGCGTTACCCCCAAAGCCTGGTCGCACTTAAGGGAAATACCCCTCTGACTCCCATCTGATTCCAAGTCCTACCAAAAGGTTGCACATTTCTACTAATCGTAGAAGAAAAAGCTGACAGTGGATCTGTGCTTTTCATAATAACAACGGCAGAAACAACAGCTGTAGCGGTAGTTATGGCGGTTAAGGTTGCTGGTTCATCTCAGGCCAAAGCGCTTTTATGATATCCTTCGCAGGCCAGCAGGGCCATGATGGCAGTACAGAGCCCTGCCGGGACATGAAAGTCTATCCCACAGTGCCATGCACAAAGGCAACAGCAGGGGACCAGATGGTGCCATATTTGTCTGAAAAAGTCAGCGAAATTTGGGCAACCGGTTCAAAAAGTAAGTGGCTGAGGAACTACAGGAAAACATCTGTATATTGAGAAAAGTTTGCGTGGCTACAAGGAAAATATGAGTATGCTTGAGAACAGAATGTGTTGGACATGATTAACTATATTCTGAGGGCAGTTGTTGTTTTCTTTTTCAACTTGTTGTACCCCTCCCCCTGCTCCCCCTGAGCTAGGGTCAGACTGAATCATAGCTCCTGTGTTTACTCCCCGTTTCTCATACTTCATAACCCCACAGAGAGTCAGAAGGAGGAGGGGGGGGGGGGTGAACAAGAGAGCTGGGGAAAAAAGAGCAGGAAAGACACCTGCTTGTGATTCAGAGAACCGGACCACACGGCGGTAAGAAGGTGAGAATGAGTCACCTCCCTCTCGTCATCTATCCCTTCATCACTTGAGCCCTCTACAGGTGGGAACCTGAGGGGGTGCGGCATCAGGGACCTGTCACTTTTCAGACGCTCTCCCAAACCACTCGGACGCTCCCGTTCTACTGCGTGTAAAAATAATGCAGGCAGCAATTTGACTTAGAGTAATGGAGGGATGTTTGAATTCCCCCTCTGAGATACTGGAACCAGTTGGGAAACCACAGCTATTTAAATGCAGGAAATCTTGATTTTATAAAATGTTAATATGATATCCTCTGTGGACGGGCAGCACCCCCCCCCCCCTCAGGAGAAGGAGCAAAGGAGAGGGAAAAGGAGAGGAGGAGGAGGAGAAGGGAGGGGAGAGCAAGAAAAGGAGGAAATGAGATAGATGGCTGGAGAGCAGGAGGGACAGAGAGAGGAAAAGGAGAATATGTGGATTTTGGTCATCTTTCGTACTCTCCACCTGCTAGTAAACAGCCCTAAAAAAACACTACTAGCCAGTAGTGACACATGACAAGACAGCTCAATACTAAACACTACTCTCCTTCCTCTTTAATTTTTTTTCCTTTTCCTTTGCCTCTCACTTTCCATTTCTCAAAATCTATCAGCCTCCATCTCTGCATGGCCACATGGTAATTTTAGAGGCCTGAGAAATGATCTCTCTCTCTCTCTCTCTCTCTCTCTCTCTCTCATGTCCTCTCTCTCTATTTAAAGTAAATGAAATTCCTTTGGAACAGAAACTGGGCTTCTTTTTTTAGTTTTTTTTTAATTTTATGGCTGCATTTCCGTTCTCTGTAGCTGGACTGACTTTCTGGTCTTGGGAGAAATTTAAAAAAATGAATTAACTGAGACTTTTGAAGTTTTGTGAAAAAAAAGGAAAGCATACTTATTGTCTCACAAGGGCTGAAATCAATTAAATCTGGGATCACAATGACTTTGGCTCATGACCAACAGGTCCGGTTTAAATATCCCCCACAAATCCACCCCCTTGCCTCACACATTATTGGCTTAATGCAATGTGAGTGCTTGGACTACAATATGAGGTAAGTAGGACTGTGTAACATATCCATACATGGATCCAGTGGTTTATAATTACTATACAATCACTTCTTTCAAAAAGCCCATGATACCTGATACTGTTTTTAGCAGTGTTGACAAAATGCATCATAGAAGCTTTCAACAATGAACTTAAACCCGTTAACATATACACTTTGTAAGTGATGTTTTTCATTAATATTATCCATGGTACCTTTGTGAAACATACCCATTACTATAGCTGTCTCAGTATTCCATTGCAGACATATCTGTTGCAGTGCCTGACCAGATTGTTTATATGGATGCAGAATTAGTAGACGTAAGTATATTTGGCTTTGGGCTTGAATTCCCTCTGAATTAGATGCTAACTAATGTCGTGCAACGGTTTTGACAAGTCTCTCCGCTGTCCTCTTTTCACCACTTCCCCTTTAGAGGTCAGATCACCTGATTCCTTTTAACAGACTTGTCAGAAGAGAGAGGACCATGCCAGATGACAGGAGGAGCGGAGTTGAAGATGTGGAAACCACATGTTCATCAGCCACTGGTTCCACATCTCCTGCTGCGTAATATACTCTCATGCAGATAAGAATATGTCTGTAGCTGGAGGCATCCATTACAGTGCGGATCCCACACACACACATGCACGCACACATACATGCAGGCACGCACAAATGACCGTTACTCTGACTCAATCCCCATGTCTTCCCACTCTTTCCTCATTTCAATATACTCCCATTAACAACCTTTCCCTTTCAACTCTATCACTGCCTCTCTCTCTAGCCCTCCCTCCACCGCACACACACACCAGCTCTATCTGTTCTCTGCTGTAACTCAATATGCGGCCAATCAGCTACAGAGTTTTGCTCATTACAGACTTTACAGCTGTGGGACCTTGCTGGGAAGACAGACATCTGCAGAACCTTCCAATATCTTGCCTCTCCTGGGCAGGCACACATAAACAGACTGAAGAAAACATCTGTACTGTAGGTGAAATGATTGTGGGAGTCCAGGAAAGAATCCGAGAGATAGAGGGAGGATATGGAAAGATGAGAAACTTCTGCTGCAGATGGGGGAAAGAAGCAGAAGGGAAAAGGAGAAAGGAAGCCAAGCCCGAAGCTTAAAAATGTGATTAAAAAGTCTTTATATATGGAGAATGTTCTAAAGCTTGTCAATGAGATTCATTTCAGGATCCCTTTTTTAATAAATTAGCCTTTTTTTGTTAATCTGTAATACTACTCATGAATAATTGCTTTCCAGCTAGTGCAATGATCAAAACATAAATGAATTCATTAAATCAGCTGATCTTAGTACATTTTTGAGCCATTCTAGTATAACATTTTCTCAGTAATTGATAAATGGGTTGCTATATGTTGCTTCTCATACTGCACTCTCAATGAAAAAATAGAATAACCATGGAGATTCAAATAATGCGTGACTAAATGAAGAATGAATTTGCTCATGAACATGAATGAGTTTAATTCCAGGAAAAGATAGGAATACTGAGGAGGATGTGAATGAACGGGATTTGGGACCTGGCTTTCCTTCGAGGATGGGAAAAGCTGGACAGAGAGGCGGGAGAAAGAAAGGCAGGGGATGAGTGATAGGAGGAAAAGTGGGATGTCCTCTCCCCCAGTGAGGCCCTGAAGACTCGGTAGCTGCTACGACCTGCCAAAATATAACCTCATCTGGAGTTGGAGACACCTGGCTATTCACACCAGAGCGTGCACAATGACTTCCACAGCTGTCTGATCATGTATTACATGTTTGGAGGAACAGCAGGGGTCTCTGTCATTCAAGAACACGTAGGGTATGGGAGTTCTCATGACTCATGTCATGGGAATCATAATGGAACCGAGCCCAGTTTCAAGACAGTTTATTTCTCTCTCAGTGCAGGTGATGTTAAGCAGGGAGCAGTGAGTCTCGTTTCTTTTCACACCTCTTTCACACAGTCCCTGGAAGGCTACACGTCCTGATGCAGGATGCAATGAGATGAAATATGTAGCTGTAGCTAGTCTTTGCTTTAGCAGTAGGTATGTGGAATGTGGTATGTGTCGGGAATATAACATATCCACACAGCTTTTATAACCGAGATGCAGTTTGTGGTTCAGTGCCTACCTGCAGGACATCTCCCAGGTCCGCTGTGCTGATCTCAGGGTCCTCTGTGGTGTTGAAAGGGACAGGAGTTATCCTGACGAAGGTAAGGACACGGGGCTCTGGGTATCTCCAAAGCATCACCCCTGGGCTGTCCTCCGTTTCGCTGTAGAACACCACTTCATAGGGTCCTGGCATTCTCTGGGAGGCTGCAAGGAATTAACAATAATAGGATCACTCCACTTTTATCTGTCAATAATTATTTAAAGCAGGGCTTATACGTATGCTTTATGGGAAGACAGAAAAAGCAAAAGGGGGAAAACAGATGGGAAATATATAGACATGAGACAATATGAAAGTGACAAGAGGATGAAACGAGCTGGAATGAAGCAAGGAGGAGGAGATGATGAAGCATGATAATGGCCCAGAACATATAAAAGAAAGTGCAACTAAAAAGCAGAGGATGAACTGGAAGGAATTTTGGATGGAGTTCATATTTTAACATACAGCAGAGTTTATTGTGCTGATTCCATCTCGTAGTATAAAACACATTTCCCAATAGAATTCCATAACATAGAGCATGTTTATAAGATTTCAATGTCCCCCCCATGTTTTTTTTAAGATCCTCGTGGAAAAGAAACAATGGTTGAAAAGAATGTGACAAAAACTCTGATGTGATAATTTTTTTCATAATAAAATTCACCTATTGTTGCAAAGTAACTATATATGACTTGCAATGAATGCAGCAATGCTTTTGTGGTTATTTCTACTATGGAATCTAAAACCCGCAAAATGACATCTTCTAAAAGAGCACTGTAGATGTTCCCATGCTTTCAGAATATCTAAATACGTAAGAGGCCGTATATAAACACGTTGGCTGAGTAAACATTTTGGCTATTGACTAAACATCCATTGATTGAACCATGCCTTGCACCTGCAACAGCTGCATAACGCTGGAGCTAAACTTCTGAGTGGTGTTTGACTTAAGTCCCGGCTGCTGTTTGTGATTTAAGTCCTTTGGAAAAATGTTTATTTGAAAAAAACAGCAAAGCAGAGAACCGCTGCCCCTGGGGATACAAACAGTGGGACGCTCTTTGTCAAAAACACATTTCAAACGGCTGCAATATCCGTCGGTGGCTGATTTGAGCCTTAAGGTGATGCGCTGAGCCGCCCACTTGAAGGTGGACGGTGTATTCCTACTTTGCAGGGTGGATGAAGGACAAAACAGACAACCTTTGAGAGATTTAGTCTTTATTTGCCTTCGCCTGCAACTGAAGAAAGCGAGAGACAGAGGCCGAGAGTCCTTCAACTATTCCCTCCATCCGTCTCTCATCTACTCTGACCATCTATCCCTGTGTCAAGGCCCGGAGGGGCCGCTCACTGTTCTTGGTACTCGAGGGGGCCTGTTCTGACAACATGTTGCCGACAGATTGTCCTCTCTGTTCTACTTCACTACTGTATATTCTCCTGCCTCAGTCAGCGCAGTAAATGCATCAAAGACCGGTGGAACGGTGCAACAAACAAAGACTCAACCACAGCTGACAGAGTGGACGGCTGGTCTACGGCCAGGGAGAGGTTTGATCCTCTGTGTATAATGTTCCAGCGTGTGTGCGTGTGTGTGTGCCGGTGTGTGTGTGCGTGTGTGTGCACGTAGAGGACAGCTCACTCAGAGAGCAAAAAGAGGGGGGAATAAACAGCCTGTTACTCAGAGTGGAACCAGGCAAACGTGTCCGATGAAACTCCATTTCCACAGAGGCCCTTTGATCTCACTCTCGTTTCAGTCTGCATGTGTCTTCGGTGACATCTCACTTGTCACTGAATTCCCTTTTTGGTTTGTGAATATTCCTCCTGTGGACTCGGGCACCGGTGCCTACCACTAGTCCATCCATTAAAAAAAACAAAACAAAACCTTGTCATGAAACGACCAGGAAAATGTATGTCCACGTAATGTCATTTTACATTGAGTCTGATACATCTCTTCAAAACTTACCTTAGTGTGTATGCAATTACTGATATGCACGCCAGCTGATAAAACAACCACTAGGAGCAATCACTCTTTGTGGGTTTGGACTACTGCTGAACATCTACTCTGCGCAATGAACTGTTCAACAATTGTGTCAGTTCAACAGGATTTTAAGTATTTTTAGCAATGCTGTCACGCAGGCACGCACACACCCACGCACACACCCACGCACACCCCCGCGCACACCCCCACCTACACACACACCCCCAGACAGACACACAGACACACACACACACACAATGAGACACTTTGTAAATATTCACCTGAGTCCTGGGTGTAGTGAAAATGCCCTGCGCGCAGGTCATCTGAGCTGTGCTCTGTGCGAGGTGAGGGAGAGCCTGGGGAGGGAGGAGAGTGAGCGGGGCAGGGCTTTTCCTGAGACCCGCTAACTGCTGAATCCACTTCTTGGAGGTGAAGGTATGCCTGCATGTGCTCCTCTACCAGCTTCAGACAGTTCAGGTGTTCCTGACCCCAAAAAAGCTGTAGAGACAGAGCAAGAGAGCGTTCGATAAGTGAGGCGACAAGTCAAAAGTGAGAGATGGGGCAGGGCAAGGACAGTGAGAAAGAAGACGGCGAGACATCGACAAAAGACTCACAGCTGATGCATTAATGTACTTTTACAATACCGGCTGAATTATAGTCAGAGTTACCCTCGTCGTCACCCCTTCACGTCCTTACTAACATTACCTAACATAACCTTACATCCCTCGTACTTACCCGCGGCATTCCCCCTTCCTCTGTGCCATCAAATCGGGCCTGTCTGGGGTTTGGACTAAGGATGAGGAATCTCTGAGTCAAAAAACGTTTCACACATGGAGCTGCCTGCCGGCTTGCCCGCTGCTCGCAAGCTTAGTCGGCTGGGTTATGACTAAACTCCGACAACAGGAAAATCTAGGGGAAGTTCTTGGAAAGAAAGCATGAGAAGAAGGATTCGGAGGGAATTCCAGTGGTTTTGTACAGCACTTGATTAAAATGCCACAAACGCCAATATTTGCAAAGGGAAACGTATCATTACGTATTAAGTGTTGAGTTGCAAGTGATGTTCCTGTTAATAGGTACGCAATAAAAACATTTGGGAAAACATTTCAAAAGGGGGTTACCCCTGAAGAAAGTAATATGGAATTATACATTAGTAATAATGTGTTCGGTTAGTCAGAATTTTAGTGTGGACATTATGTAACTTCTCACAGGAAAAAAAGCACACAGAAGATGTGCCCCACACCCCAATAGCCTTTTAATATTCCACCGCTTAACCAGCAAGTGGGACTTAACTCTAAAGTGGAATTACAGCATGCAATTCTTACTGTCATCACCTCCGCTGCAGAGAGGACAGAAGCCATGACAGAACTGAAGAGGCTTCAGCAAATTAAAGAGTGTAAAGAGGGCGATGACCTGAGTCTGCGGGTGTCAGCTTATAAATGCTGAGAGGATACATTTGTGAACCAAAGGAACTCACAGCTGATGTGGTGTTTAAGTGGGCAATAACATTGCGTCATGATAACAGGCTTTTCTAACGGGAGGAGCCTCTCTAAAGCCTCCCGGGTAAGCGTCCTTGAGGAAGACAATCAATTCTAACCAGGTGCAGAGGTGCTGATCTGACCCTGACCTCCAAAAACTGTAGCCGTGCTGGTTGATAAATTATAAGCAAATTGATGTCATGGCCAAACCTGCAGCAGGCCTCCCTTCAGGTCGAGCAGCAGTTTAGGGGGGCCGGGCTCAGGTCCGGGACTGCCGCTGTGCCGACACCAGCGGGCCTCCATGGAGCTGCTGCAGGAGAACGGCCCAAGCAGGAGGTGGCTTCGGTCCTTCAGTCCTGTTTTCACCAGCAAATCCTGCAGCTCCAACAGCACAGAGGAAGCCTGGACTGCATCTAGGAGGACAAAAAAAGTGGCAATGAACTACTGTACATGCACACCACAGAGTGGAAAGAAATAAGGGGAAAATAGAAAGTGAATTTTAGCTTATGTACAAAATACCTGAATAAAGTACCAGAGATCCCGAATTTATGAGTACAGCTTATTGAAAAAAAGAGTTCAAATAAAAATATTCATACCTATTTCTAAATTAAAATGCATGATCAAAACAAGTTCATGCTTTGAGCCATCAATCTGCATTTTGCACTGTACTTACAGCAAAACAGTAGCAATGCTTTTCACATAATCCAGCAATGATTAGATTCCCAGTGCTAAAGTGGGAAGCAGGTAATGCACTTAAATCATAACTTTAACGGTTGAAATGTAAAACAACTTTGAGAAACTGCAATATACGTTAGCAGGGTGTTTTAGGGACATGGTTACATCAAACTCAACCTATAGCCCTACAGAGATTTAAGTTAAAAGTCAGTATTTCTAGAATACTGGAAACTAAAAGGTTCAGCAGGCTTGATGACAGTGAGAAAACCCCTGATGTAATCCTGACAGTGGAGCCAAACACCCACTCATCCTGCAGGAACCAGAAGTAGCAAAACCCCCAATTTAATAAGGAAAGTTTAAAGCATTCCCTGTCCTTTCCATTAAAATAGTGATGTGCCACTGTCATCACAGGCTGTCCTGAACTTGTCCTTGTGGTCCCATAAATCAGTGGACCGAAACCTCTTCCACCAGCCGTCGAAATGGGAGGGTTGATCTGGTCACTTAAAGTTACACCAGCAGCAGCCCATTTGGAAACCTCAACCATGTATGACTAATAATGCCCTGAGAAGCTGCTCTTTAAACACGCCTTTTTTGAAATTCTCACTGCATTCTGAAAAAGCAAAACAAAGCAGTTTTTAATCCCTAACAAAGTTTTATGTTATATGTACTTGAACATTTTAAACAGTCATGGAGTGAAATTTGAATTATTCTCCCATTCAAAACAACACTAACAACACAAAAGAGTGAGCTTTCAGTAAAATCAATGAGAATCCCTATTTGCTCTTAAACACAACAAAAGATGACTGTCAGGGAAACTGAAAATAACATCCAATGGGAAACCAGTAAATAGATGGCAATGACATATCTTGAAAAGCTAGTTTGTTCTTTTAGAGCACTGTTTACAAGAGACAATGTACTTATCTATTAGTATTTCTTGACTGATGGACTAATTGAAGAAATACTGGAGACGGGGGAGTTTGAAGGGACTTTGGGGGCTAAAGGGACCGGAGGGGACCTTACATAGAAACACACATGTTCTGATTGGAAGAGCAAAGGTATATAGGTATACGTGGAGCAGTGTTACTGACACAAGCTGGGACAGCGCACACTGAGAGACATAATCAAATGGCAAATGACATAGTATACAGGAATATCTGTGCTTCGTATAGAAGTACCCAGGTCCTGAAGGGACATGGACCACAGACAGTGGTTGAGAACAACAGAGCAAAGAATCTGTGGGACTTTAGATTCCAGACTGACAAACAGCTGCTGGCTAAACAACCAGACATGAAGGGTGGTTGACAAAGAACTGAAGAGGGCAGTAGTGATAGATGTGGCGATCCCAGTTAACATCTATGTCAGGAAAAATGAGCAAGAAGTACCGAGGGCTGAAAGGACAAGTAGGACAGATGTGGAAGGTGAAATCCAATGAGGTCTCCGTCAAAGTAGGAGCATTGAAGGCTCTGACTCCCAACCGTTGCACTAAAGATCCTTGACTATGTGGTATGAGTGAGTGATAGAGGCGGTTTTGTTGGAAATGATAAAAGAGGTCAATCAAAGGTGTCCAAAGACATTGTGGTAAGGTAAGCCAGAACCAAAGGGGGGGGGGGGGGTGTACATGTGTAATACACAAATATCAGATAACAAGAGAAACAAGAGCCTTGGCATTGTTTAGGCCGTACTTAAAATAAAAGCCCAATAACACGATGGGGCATGATTTCAAAGGAGGCAACGCTTCACTTTTATAGACCAGTCCAGGGAAATATTATACTGGTATGGCATATCTTTCAGGAAAGACACTGTTGGTACTATTATTAGTCTACCTGCTAACATCTTCTGGTGTTGCACAAGGGGAACTGTTTGAGGCAATTCATTGTACTGTTGACGTAGGCTTTATTTTCCGAGCTAGAATGTATAAGACAGCACAGGGAAACTCCCAAACGGAGTTGTTAAATGGAGAATCACTCATTCAAACACGTTTAAACTGAGACAATCAGGCTAAGGGTGCAGACGCACATAAAGACCTATGAGTACAGTACATGACGAAAACTTCATCCAAATGCTTGCACACATGCACGTGTGAGCATTCTCTCCTGTCTCAACACGCGTCATTTAGAGCCAAGATGACCACAGCATCCTGCTGTCGAAGCCAGCAGCACCAGCCAGAACTCAAAAAAAAAAAAAAATCACCCTAATGGGGAGTGGTTTTAACAAGGGGGATTCCCTTTCTTTCTTCATCCCTAACTTCATTCTTCCAGCCTGGCTGAATAATAGGCACGGGCAAATTTCTCCATCAAGACTCCTTCCCTGTTTTTGCCATGAATGACCATATTATCGTACTATAACTATCTGCCTCCAGAAATGTGTCAGTGGACAGCCAAAGACATTACACCGCTGAGCTGTGAAGTCCTGCTATTAGCAGAAGGGAAAAGAACAAAATCGAACTGGGAAAGCAATGAAAGATAAAGCAAGAGGTAGCTAATTTTGTGGATACAGACATGGGGCTGGTACTCATGCACAATTCTATTTTCCTATTTAATAGAACAGTCAAGTTGGTTTTAATTAAGAATATTTCTTTAACCTAATCTTTTTCATCAAACCCTTTTGAGGTTTGATTGTTTTTACAATCATACACTTTGAGTGCTCTAAGATTTAAGGTGCCTTTTCCCATCAGCAAATTTCAGCTTTACTCTCCCTTTAGTAAACGCTTGGCTAAGGATCAGGATTCCAGGATAGCCCAGTGTTGTTCTCTGATCCATGGCTGTTTTTAAATGTATGGTTTAGGTTATTATCAAATTGGAGTAGCCATGACCTACAGCTGAGATAGAACCCTGACACGACGCAATATGTCTCACTCCAGAAATTCTTAATTATTTCCTGATTCCATTGTGCCATCCTCAGAGTCAAGGCGCCTAAAGAATATCATATCACTGAGCTTTATCCAGGTTTGTTCTTTTGTTTGAGTTCTTCAATTGCTTCATCGGTAACATAAAATGAGCTTATGTTACTTCTAAAAAGCTGTCTGAAGCTGTCTAAAAGAGAGGCACAGTGACTTGTACACATGCATTTAATAGAATCCAGTGGTGCTGGGGTTAAAAAACAAAAGCAAAAACACACACATGTATACACACATCGTTATGGACTCAAAATATAACGCTTTACACCCTGATAAAGCAGGGGTTTGGTCCTTGTATGGATGGCTTGAGATATAAAACAAAAACGGTCAAAATAAAGAGAAAGTTAAATCCAAACTAACTTTGGTCAAAGCTCTACAAACACTTACTTACACCTGCAAATCTTACACCATCAGACTTACAAGTATAGCAGCACGCACTTTGCAGGCGAAAAGTACAACAACAAAGTGGGTGGTGGAGCAGGGTGGGTGGAATTCTTCCTAAAGTGAAATACATCTCTGGCAAACGCTCGGGTAAGATTAGATAGGATCTAAGACTGATTTACCATGTCGGTTTTTGCCTGGCAGTCGTTATCTGACCACTGCCTGGTTGATTTATACTCCGGGACATACTGGTATCAATTAGAGGAAACCTAAAGGAGTCATTACCTAACTAGCAGAGGCCCCCGAAGACTGTCTGGGATGGTAAGAGTAATAGAAGTAATATACTGTCACTCACCACAGAAATACACTATTCACTCACCACAAGACCACTATAGGACACAAGAGGAAACTGGTTTCGTAGCAGGGGACGCTGTCAGCCAAAATGGCATAGAGCAGGGAGCTGTGTGTCATCCAGCCCATTACAAATACAGTAACTGATGACTATTGATGAGTTACATATGTGTTCAATGACAGCTGGAACGCATAATCTAATTACATATGGTAGATATGTGTTCCTTTTCTCAATATTCAACGTTAAATATGCTTTCTTTATAGCGGCATATTTATGAAGATAGTGATGAAATAGACAGATCTAATTTCCCAAATTTCTTTTTGCACAATTTGCATTTCATGCCGCTCTAGCACCCAACATAAGCCTGATGGGCCCTGACAAATTATCGGGTTTTAGTTCAAGTTTGGGCCATCTCGTTTCATACAGCTTGGGGCTTGGTTTGGTTTTGGTTATTTTCAGATGAAATACTAGCAGCTCCAGTGGTAAGGGCCTCTCCCTCCCATTCGGAGTGTGAGTGTGCGAGTGAGCGTGCGTGTGCATTTGCTTGTGCATGTGTGAGTGTAATATGTTGCAAGTAGGACATGCAGTGCCCAGCAGGGAAAGTAAGACAAACAGCAAGACTGGCCAAACGATATGTGTTACATTAGCCTGGACAAGTAGTGCTCAGTAAAGGAAGAAATAAAGATTAATGTTGCTAGAGGGGAGCTTCAGTGGGACCATATGACCTGAAATGACCTCCGATTCTGCTCGCACATAGTTGTGTTTTAGATTTTAGATAGACTGTTTAATCTGCTACAGCCTGTTAGAATTTACTGTCCATGTTCATCTGGTCAGTGTTGGGGAAAAAGGTGAATTTGATTAGAGACATTAGACATTTTCAGTTCTTTCTAAACAAGGTAGGAGACCCCTTTGCTCTAAGTCAAGCAGTTTAGTTACTTTTCATTTATTCATTTTCCTCTGGAGACATGAAAAAGGGGCAGAGACTACACTAGAGCTGAAACAATGAGGACGAGTACATGAAGCGATAAGTCAATTCATAGGAAAATGCTGGGCAACTTTGAACTTGAACGTTTTCAAGCGAAAGTATGAAATCTTTCAACTTCTAGAATTGGACCCTCTAAAGAGGATCAATAAATCAAGGCAATACAATGATCGATCTGGTTAGCTTATAAAATCACTGTTACTGGCAGGTTTAATAATTGCTTCTTTCTCACCATTCGGGTTAAATGTCTCCCACCCAGAGTGAATGAGAGTGTGTGTGTGCGTGTGTCCCATGTCTTCTGTGTAACATATTTCTACTATTAATGCAGTGAAAACAATTTATTAGATGAGCTTCGTTGCCAAATCACAACAGGATGTACTTCCAAATGTAAGGTCTCTTGTAAGTTTGGCTGTGCTCGGCTCTGCTTCTCTCTGACTATTGAAACAGTAATAATATGATAAATTAAAAGGAGCGGCCTTCTTTCGGCAAAGTAAACACAACGACATGACCATGGCCAGGGAAACCAAATAAAACTTGGAAAAAAACAGAAGAGACATAAATAAATAAGCGGTCGTTTTCACTTCATTCAAAGAACATATGTTTTCCTTTGCAAGCGTGCTGGAGTAAATCACCATGAAAAATCAGGGGTTCCACAGAGGCAAAAAAAAGACCAAGGGGGAAGCTTAAGGTGTGTGTGCATGTCTATGTCGTTGTATGCATACGAAAACGTGCGCATGAGTAACAAAGTCTGGGGTTGCGTGTGTGTGTGTGCGTGTGCACGTGCTCTTAGGAAATCGGGGGCACTCTATGGGCAGTCTGACGGAGAGCTGAGAGATTAGGGAGGGTCTTGTTTCATGGACCTTAAGACATCTGTTCTCTCTCTCTCTTGCCCACCTCCCAACCTTTCTCTCATTGAACTATAAATGCCCCCCTACCTCTGGGAGGGGTGAGTCGTGGACGGAGGGAGGAATGCGGGGCTTCCACTTGTTTTTCATTAACACAGGATCTGGTAACACACCTCACTGTCAACCTAATCCCCTCTCTCTCCATCTTGTCCCCTGGCAGAGGGGGGGGGGGGCTGCCATGACCAGGTACAGAGCCCCAGATGTTCTGTGGATGGGGGGGGGGGGGGGGGGGGGGGGGGGGGGGGGGGGAGCTGACAGGGTCTTCACCCCACTGCAGCTTTGGATGTACACTAATGAAGACAGGGTGGGGCAGGGTGAGGGCAAAGACATATACTGAGGAGAGCCCTGTTACTGCCTGTATACTGTTCCCCCCTGCATTGTATTATATCTCCTTCATTTCTCTACATCTCATTTTGCTTTGTTTCTGCTTTTTATCAACATTTTGGTTTTTTGACTCATCAATTTTCCTCATCTGCTCCTCAGCCTTTCTTTAACTCAAAAACAACAACAAAAAAAGTGCTGAATCTCTTGTTCTGCTCCATTCGGCTATTTTTCATTCAAACTTCTGTCCCAACAGCTCCTTTATGTTTTTTCCTCCCCTCTACTTCTCTATCTCCATTGCCTTCCTGCCTTATTTCTTTCATAACTCTTTCTCCCTTCTCCTCTCCCGGCTCCTGCTTCCTCTTACGAACTGGCATCATCCTGAGGTCTGCTCAGGATGTGGTCCATCAATCTCAGTCTGCCACTGAGAAGCAGCAGTGCAACAAAAGCAGCAACAGTAGTGGTACATACTGTAGCGGTAGTAATACTACATTCCCCCTGTCTTACATCTCTCATGTACAGCTTCTCCCAGGGGGGCCATTCTGGCTGACTTATTGCGGCAGCTCAAACGCTCAACCTTACAAAAACGGGAATCCTACCCTTTATCTTCGTAGAATTCCAAGGTATCCATTTTCTGAGGTATGAAGCGGGGCTGGAGAGGCCGGGCGGCAGTGAGTGATGGGGGTGGTACAACTGAGGCTAAGAGGCAGCAGATACATCTATTGTCACCGGTGATCAGTCGGTGTAATTTGAGACAGTTTGTCTCCTTTCAATGACAACTAATCTGGAAACACTATGGGAAGAAGCCCACGGGGAAAATAACCCAGTGTGTTGTGACAAGGATCTGTAAGAGTTCTTAAGGCATCAAGAGTGAAAAAAAAGCTGGGTGAGACAAACATGTTCTTCAGCAGGATAATGTTGGTGTCTCATAGCTGGCAAACATTTACAGGTGGTACACATCAATTTCGAAAAAGGCTCTAAGAAATTGCAACGGAATATCAGGGCTACACAAATTTGAGATTTGATAGAAAGAACTCAATTACTGTATGACCTATGAGGAGCCAGACGGGAATTTTACTGCACGTGATGACACAATTGGTTTTATTGGTGGTCAATATAATATTCTCAATGTACATACAGTACATAATGTTATATATTCCGAGACACACCCACCAAACTGAGGAAGAATGACCAAATGGATTGTCACCATTTAAGTTTCTAGTCCAGTCAAACTGTCTCGAGAGCGGCAGAGGCTTTGTTGGTAAAGGTGGCGAAAACCACTTCCGTAAAAAGCCAGCACTCAAAAGCAAAGAACCACTATTGTCAAATCGCGTGACAAACATATGCAAAGAAATTGCAGTGACTATAAATAGTAAAATCATTTGAATGGAAAGCGAGTGGGAGGGTACTCACATTCATATCGGCCCTAAACTCGATGTCTTTTTCCATTTCACAACACACACAGTTTCGACTGTGTTTATTGAAATATGGATGCAAGCTTAAAAAGCTGGTGAAAATCAGAGAAGGGCGAGAGGGCCGAGTATTGTGTCACCATACAGTTATGCAGATTTGAGTAAACAAAGTGCAAATTGTTTGGGGTTTTGATTAGCATATTTGACCTTGACATATTTGATCATTTTATCTGGAGAAAGCCTATATAACAGCATCTGCAAAACAGATGCAGACTCTCGGGGAGCCCGGCTCCAGCTCTGTCCTTGTCCCTTTGCACCCACAACAAAGAGGTTGTGATCCTCAGTGTCACTGAGGTACAAACATCTACCTGCAAATTTACGAGTCAGCTTGCTCCAGCGCATGCCACGCTTGGTCACCTTCTCACTCTCTTTCATCCTTCCGTTTACATCTGGCCTCCAAAGCGGAGGCCATGCCAAAGGTTCTTGGAAAAAAAGCGAAAGACAAACCAAAACTCCCTGATCGTCTGTTACAGCACGTTGGCTCACACCCGACATCGCAGAGACGCTGGAGGCTTTTTCATTTATATTAGTATTAGCAGATCTAATTGTCATAACGGAAACACTGTGATGCCTCCTGGATTACAATCTGTGTTGATGAAGGCCGGACGAAAACAAACATCTCACTCTCACTCACACTTGCATATATTAGTTCATGAAAAAAAAACATTCTCTATCTGACCCTACGACACACATGCCCATGCAATCAAACACACACACACACGCGCAATCTCACACCATCGCAAGGTCCAAGACTAACAAAACATCTCACTTTGCAGTTTACTGACAAACCTTGTTTTTGGCAGCTCAGGGCTTTGCTAGCGCACATAGAAAAGCAAGAGAACAAATAATACTGAGACAAATACCGTAATATGGGCAAGGGACAGTGTCAGATCTCCCAAAAAGACTGAGGATTTTTTTGTTTCTCTTCAACAAACAAGGGTGGAAAGTGGAAAGTTTGACTAAGTGGTTCACAGTGAGATACGGATCAATAAACATTCAGAAACTATAACTATTCACAGAAGAGCCACACACTTTCTGACCAGAGTATTAAAAAGATGTTTTTCTCATAATAAAACCCGCTGTTTAATTAAACACATTTATCTGGGAAGCTGTTGCAACACTCCAGCTACATTCCTAACAAATTTGAATCTGAATGAATAACAAATATATGAGCTCTGTGCACTGGGTACGGCACTTCGGAGTTTGTCCACGTCAAATATTTGTTTGGTTACATAATATAATCAAAAGAAACAGAACAATTTGTCCTTCGCTAGATTTTTTATTGGCTATTTGGATCTTTGTGTAACCGTACTTAATTTTCAAAGGGCCTGGACTGGTTCCTGTTGGCTCACATGAGCTTGGGTACCAGACAAACGACACACCACAGAAAAAGAGTGTGTACATTTGGTGTTGTGTACTTAAATTGTGGTTTCTTTAAAATATGATCAAATCCGCCAAATGGGGTGAAGTCATTGCAGTTGTTTCCAACGCAGCTCCACCTGTTTCAAGAATTTCCCTGAAACAAGTGGCAATGTCTTGATATAAAACAGAATACGATGGATTACATCACTGCCGAGATGTTTTTTTTTCAATTTTCACATTCACAGGAAAAGCAAGGGAGTCATTTAAGGTCCACATCCTTTGGAGTGATACAACATGAGTAATTTACTTAGCTCTGAGGCACAAGGCATAGGGAGTTGGTGAAGTGAAAAAAAACCCAAAATGTTCCGACAACCGAAAGCACCAGAGTAGTTAGCGATCTTGAGATCTCATGGTTCAACGGCTGATGAAATAGAGCTAAATCTCTTAACTTGCTGGTATAATTCAAAACCAATTATGAACAATTACATGTTCCCTGTTACTTACTTATGATAGATTTATCACAATTGATCCGACCCATGCATGTAAAAACTGCATGTTCTTCCTTGTTGCTCGTGTTGGTGTGATTTTTATGCTCCTGTATCTTGTGCAGCTCATTTATCTCTTATCACATTTTTTTTATATGCTGCAATTATTTTTATTATTTTCTTTACTCACCCTCTATCCTTGGCCCGGACTTCATGTTCAGACTTCCAGTCATGGCCGACACCGATACGGTCACACTGGGCCTCATCGGATGAGATTCAGTCTCCATGACTACGACAATCTGGGACGTGTGTACAGAGACCTTATGGAAATACAACGCCAGGGCCTTGATGTTGCTGGTTTTACCCACAGCTGAGGCCTGAGGGTGGGGTTCTGAAGGAGAGAGGAAGGGCCTGGGCAGTGTCTTGGTAGGGGATGCGTGAGGTGTGGAGGAAGCCGACGGCGGTTTAGCGGAGGCATCCCACATGTGGTTTGGTAGTACTTTCTTCAGATAGGCTTTGGTCTGCTCCAGCTTCGCTAGCGTAGGATTGATCTTCAGGGGACGTGATAGCTCTAGGTTCAGCTCAGCTGTGGAGAGAGAAAGAAAGACTAATTTAATTTAAAGAAAAATGATGAGACACGAAAGGTTGAAGACAAAAAACAAGTCCTTAAAAGCAGAGGAGTATCACTGGTGCTGATCCTGACTTCTATTTCTGAAGTGCTCAATAATGATGAAAGGGCAGGAGGTACAGTGAGTGATGTTTAGGGTGGGGGAGCTTTCTGTCAAGTTGGTATAAACTGAATACCACAAACACGTACTGTATGTTGGATGTTCTGTGTATGCTTTAGTTGTGCTTGCTTATTGGAAATAAAGATCTTGAATATTTCTCATGAAGAACTATTAAAACTTCCTCAGTGCTAAAGTCAGATGAAGTATTCTGAAAATTGAATAAATGCACCGTTGGCTGGGTATTTGCTCGTTGCTGACAACCAAGTCGGTATGACGGAACTTCTCTATAAACTGGACACCATCCAATGACCTTTTTTTAAAGAACAGTCAGGCTTCATCAATATACCGCTGGGCAAGAGCTGTTGCCATCTAACCCACGAAATGCTGCATAGCGATGTCTCGTAAATCAAACTTTGAACTTTTCTCTCCTCTTCTAATCACTCAGCCTTGCATGCGAGGACCTGTTGGACAACAGCTGGATCCATTCTCATGTGCACACGCACAATCACTGGCTGTCTCGCTGCGATATCCTAACGTGACACTACAAACTTTGCAGAAGAGAATCTTTTCTTCATTGCAGCCACATTGATCCAAGCCTCCACAGCATCTCCCTTTCTACCTCTCTCTCTCTCTCTCCCCGATGCACTACGACCTTCAAACATTCGATTGGTATTTACAGACACACATGACCTAAGTCAATGCCGTTTTACATCACTTCCATGATCCCATTTTTCCACTTGGTCATGATGACGGGAGAAGGAAGCAGCCGAAAACAACAGCAGCTGTTTTTCATGGTCCCATCAAGACGCCGGTGTTTAGAGGCTTTTCAAGAGTTTTAGGCCTCCCGTCTGTCTCCCTCCTCGGTAGCAGCACCGCATGACATGAGCAGGGCTGCTGCCAAGAGAGGTGCAGCCGCGCACACACGCAAACACCAGAAATAGTCGGGAGGACATTCTTGAACTGTAGATTTCATGATTTTTTTTAATAAGGCATTTTTGTCCCAACAGATGTATGTCCCCATAACATGAGTTGCACCTGTACCAGAGGCACACATGCACACTCTGCCCTCTGGATTTGTTCTCATTTAATCTAGTGGAAGTTACGCGGACAAATTAAAGCATGACTGGAGAGAGGAGCTCGGGGGAACCGATGGAAAGGAAAGGTGGATTTCACTGTGCAATGTAGCTTATCATTTCCACTTGACTTATCACCAGGAAATGTTCCAGTGGTGGACTAAATTGAACATATGCAGCTGTTCATCCAGGTTCCCCTTCTCCCCTCCAATGTTCTTTTTAACCTTTAATCCACTCACCATCTCTCTCATGCAGCCTATCTTTCTGCTTCCTCTTTCTTCCTTAGTTGCTTTTCTATCTTTTTCCTTTACTCCAGCCCCAAAGCCCACCAACCCCTCCCTGCTCTGTAATCACTCAAAGCTGTCTCCAATCACCCACTCAGGGCCAGTGCTGGGGCCCGGGCATTGCCGCATCTCTGCACAGAAGGACCTGAACCTGATTATCAATTGTATTTGCCAAAGCCGGTCTCTGCCCCCACCCTAAAAAAACACCTAGGTCTCAAATGACAATCAAAGGCTCACCTGGGCCAAGTGAGCAATTGCAAAAGACAGAGCTTGCAATAATTAGAAAAATATATTTCCAGAATCAATCTACATTTAACTTTCACAGTTGTAGCTATTAATAAACATTAAATCACTCCACCTTTTCCACATATTTAACTTTTGTTGCATTTTTTGCATTGTTTTCTTGCAATCTTTCCGAAATGTTTTATCCATACACATGCACTTTCTTGATTTTGATTGTGAAGATGTGGACAGTTTCCCTTTATCAACAAAAGTTACCCCTCTAAATGTTGTGCAAGCAAAGTCTCTGCTATTCTGAAAGAACACTTTGGTAAATAGTTTTTTACAGCATTGAATCTATTGAAACACATACAGGAGTAAATTGCTGACAAACCTTCCTCAAAACACAAGAAGAAGAGGTTGGGATATTTGATTCTTCTTCGTTTCCTGCAGGAGAGGCTATGGTTAGATTCTGTGTCTGCCTCAGAAGAGACTTGTCGGTGAAGTAGTATGAAGACAGATCGTTTTTATTCTTAAAACAGATTCAAATTAAAAATATATTATATAATAATATTATAAAAATATGTATTACATTTTAATGTACAGGGTGTTTGGTGTATATCTGTGCATTTTTGTCCTCTCTATCAGAGCTACAGTGCACTCTATTGCATGTGAATGTTTCAACAGGAAGGGACTTTAGCACTCATCAAGAAGCAGAATAGAAAATGATGCATCAAGATGGTGTGGGTAATTGCTTGTTGTGCTATGAAGGATGTTGCAATTTCCATAAAAGAGATGTGTCTCTTTGAAAATGGATAAAGTACAACATAGAGCTGGATCATTAAACGCTGCCAATGACTTGACCTCAGACATGTTACATGCTGTATTTGAACTGATTGACACACGCATCACTCGATAATTTAGGAATTCTGAAAAGGAATTACACAAAGGAATAACTTGAAGAGATCAACGGGCATATAAATTGTTTTCTTTTCACTTTTCCATTGTTAAATGACAGTTGGATAAAGTGTGTCTGGAATTTAAGTTCTGTGAACTCTCCATGGAGGACCCTGGAGAGGAAGGGGGCCACAGCATCCGTACAGCTCCCTCCTGGCCATATCCAACAACCAGTGCAGCGCAATTTTACTACACTGGAGCAATGACAAAAGGTGAATCTTTTTAGAATCCAAATGGAATCATATCACAATGTTTTATGGCAATATGTCAAGTACATCCATGTTATGTCCTTTGGTGGTTTCTCTGGAGCTGATATGCAAGTGTGCCAGACAGACTTTGCAGCAATGTTCCACGTGGTTTAACTATTGAGGCAAAGGAATGGTAAAAAGAGGAAACTAAAACCTCACAACAGGAAAAAAAACAAAAAAAAAACACAAAATATTTAGTGTTTCAAGACTAAACTACAAAATCCTGTATTTATGAATCAAGGTATAACCCAGCTCTGTTATAAGCTTCTCTCCATGATATACACGTCCACAAGGCTGTAGTGAAGTGCTTGGAATAAACATGTAGAAAAAGCTCCAAAACATTCAATGTTGCTTAAAATGTTCCTGTTATTCCTTAGAAGGGCAATAAAAAAAAACACCTGCAGTGGGGAAAAAAACAATAAATAAAAGAAATGTGGTATTTTCATTGCCGAGCAACTGCATTTAATGAGAGGGCTTCTCTTACAGTGGCACTATTATTGGAAAAATGTTTGCTTCAGCTGTAGGACTTTTGATGTTTTAAGAAGACTGCCAGTGGGGCGAGCACGAGGGCTGGATGATGAGAGGTGGTGTTGGTGTTCCTATACCTTTAAAGAATGGACCTTAATGTGAACAGGCTGGGGGGAATCATAGACTGGCCCTTCTCAGGTGTCAGCCTCTATTAGCGCTGGAGAAAGTGGGAGATCAAGGTCTGACAGAGGCACACACGCACACATATAACTCTACAAAGTGGTGGGGGGGGATCAACTATGCTTATTACCCAGGTTACTGTGCCTTTTTTGGCAAGGTCACACATGACGCCAACCCCACTTTGAACCTGGCGTGGGGAATGTGCGTGCGCGCAAAAACACCGCAAACATTGTTTTCATTCCCACCCCGCTTTTGATTTCTCTCGCCGACTTTTACGCTTGACTCTTGACAGCGGAGAGCCTGTGTCAGACACAGGTGGCAATGAGTCAAATTACACGGGGCCCATATGTGAAGTGTATGCGCGGATGTCTGTGTTTGTAAGTGCCAACAATACTTTGGGGAATATCTGTAGAATCCCACTGTCACAAAGAAGGCCTCACACCGAGCGAAAGGGCCACTGACATGCACCTCAGGTGCCATCTGACTCGAATTAGAGTGGTTCTGGATGGTTCGGAGGGGCACGGGCTTGTATACAGTACCTGACAACATTTCTACATACCCGGAGCTTGACGGGAACCAGGAACACGGGAGAGTAATGGTTCCAATTTGTTCTAGCTAATCTATCACCTGCTGCTTCTCGGCAGAGGGCTCGGATGATCTCTCGTCTCCAAGTGGTAGCAGTTACCTCTGGACTTGTTCGCTGACCCTCTCACAGACTGGAACTGAGTATGAAAGATGAGAATGAAGAACGTGTGTGTGTTCACCAGTCAATCACTGAACCATGCTCATTGTCGGAAAACAAAAACCCTCAGGTTTGCCCAGTTCATGTGTGTGTTTTCCCTTCTGGTTCTGAAAAGAAAGAAAATAAACCTGGCTTCCTGTCTGTATCTGCATTAGCAGTGTTTATGTAAATGTGTGTGTGTGTGTATGTGATGAGCATCTGCTGCGCAAAAGGGTCAACGCTGAAACACTATCCGATTTACAGTACACGTGTTACAAGCATTTCCCACTCAGCATCCTTGGGAGGGCAGCCTTGATTGGTCTCGCAGAATAAATGCTGCTGAAATTGCAAGCATATTGCTGTAAACACACAGCAAAGATATGGCCTCGTGGCAATCTGTTTGCGCCTCGCTGAAGTAAATCAAATGTGAAGAAGTGTTGAATTAAATGAGAGCTGCCTGCTACATACAAATCGCAACAAAGCGAAACAACGCTTATGAAGTCTTGCACGTGCAAATAAACCATCTTTGAAAACAACAGACAGCAAATGAAATACTGGTTCAACTTTTCCTCGCTAATCCCAACTACAGCCAATTTTATCTTTACTCCTTATTTTTACTCTTGTATGCAAACTAGGTGAATCTAAACAAACTAAACCCAATAAATGTCTCAAAACATGCTTCACAAGGTCAAAAAAATGACAAGAAATTCACTGCACAACAGATAAATGCTTAGAACTAAAGTCATGTTTATATCCGTGTACTGCCGTTAGTGTATGCCATTACAGTCAACATCAGTGCACTGACTGCACGTTCTTTGGTAACTTCTTCCTCTGCTCCACCATCCCAGAAGAGAATAATTATCTCCACCAGAGTCACCTCAGTGAATGTAACACAGTTGTGTGGGTGTGTGTGTGTGTGTCACTGTGTGTCACTGTGTGGGTGACTGGGGACCAGTAGCCTGTGTGGTCAGTTCTAGATATTTCCACCAGAGTCTGACCTGGGGCAACCTCACACCAAGTCTGGATTCTGTGTGAGTCATTTCGAGGGGTGGGGGTGCTGTTTGCATGCATGCATGTGTGGAGAATGCATGCGTGAGAGTGCGAAGGGACTTATCAGACAGAGACAGGGCAGCTCTGCTCTTGACTGGTTCGAGGGAAACACCTGGCACGATGCACAATGCTGGGGCCTCTGCTTGGATTTCAAACTAGACTCAGATGCAACCAACACAATAGGATTTATCTCTGGAGATATGACGGGCAGAGATCCTGTTTATAAATTACAAGTTGCAAAACAACACTGCATGTTGTGAAAATTGTAATCGATAAACAAAACCAGGGAAGAAAAATCCATTAAACTGTTTTTTAAATCTTGCCAAATAATACCAGATCTATTGTTCGTCTATCTTGCAGCACTCCAAAATAAAACTAGAGGTGGATATAAACTCACTCTATTGAAGGACAGTGTACGATAAAAGCCTGACTGAAAGACTAATGCAGAGGATGTCATTGTGTGATTGCTGTGATGATGTGTGGTGTGAGTCCATTAGAACAGAACAGCTGAGTGCTATCTTCTGACAGCAGGGATGCGTGTAGGTGAGGAGGCTGCTGGTGTCCAGCCTGGAGCTCCTTCCTGTATACATGCGCAATATGTGTTCATGATTGGACGCATGTGGAAGAAAGGCCGACTATATGTCAAAGCATATCCGCAGTTGAGCGTCAGTGTGTATGCATCTGCAACATCTGGCCTGCTGGATTCAGGGAGCTGAACTCTAAAGGATGTCTTGGGCCTACACTCGCTCCACGGAACCCTCATGTGAATAATAAGATCGTGCTTTGACACTGCCGCCCACTCAGGCATTTATTCATCGCAGCTCTGTTTGGCTAAAATGTCAGCCACACCCTTAGGTCAAGCTTAAAGCTTCTCATATGGATATCATATCGGTCTATAAATAGGCGACCAAGCCCTGTGAAAGGCAAGTCCACAGAAAACTGATGTTACACGCACACTTAAAACATCAGCCCATAGACTGCCCTTGAAAGTTGTCTCGTACAAGCCATATCAGAGGGCTCCTGAAGAAAACATTCATCATGTCAAACGCAATTCCCACTAAATGCTCACGCTTCAAGTGGAAAAACCTTTGGGTTCGTTTCGAGTGTTATGTGTTTGTTTAGTGTGTGCTCTCTCTTGCTCTCTAGATCTTTTCTGAAACGTGAGTAAATGTGAAGTTGTTAGGCTTTGTCATAGACGAGCATGATAGCGTGAGGTTGAATGAAACACCGGGGAGTATACCGTATGTGTGTTTTTTTCGGTGAGTGTGCGTGTGTACAGTAATTCGCACCTGGTCCGTTGAGGAAATCTTTGATCCGGAGGCAGAGCAGAGGGGGAGGGATGCCGGTTTTACTGTCCACCTCTCCCGCTACTGTTTGCAGCCAAAATACGTTGTAATCAAGAGATTCTGGGAGAGTCTTTCCGAGGTCTGGACAAAGAAAGGCAGATGAAGATATTGAGAGTAAAAAGTAGCTAGAGAGAAGGAGCATAAAAAACAACTTACAAAGAAACTATAGTAATATTAAATTATTTCACAATGAATGGGTACATTTCCTGTACTTTATACAGAATGCATATCACCTTCACTTGCTCCAGCTTACCTAGGCACTTGTAGTCTGAGGTAACTCCCCTTAAGGCCACGTCGAACACAGACACCTCGATCCTCTGCTTGCGGTGGTGGCAGCTGAGCAGAGCAGACGGTTGCATCACCTGCACATACAGGAGGGGTTCCAACACCTGGTCCCCGGCTCCTCTCCTGCCCGGCTGCCTCACTATGGTGACGCCCAGCGCCTGGCGGGCCGAGGAGCGGCTGGGAGTGGGCAGAGCGTTCAGAGAGAGCAGGCTGCCTCTCAGGAGCGGGGAGGCCGGCTGCGACGCGTTGCTGTTGAAGATGTCCTCGGCCGTCAGGCCAGCGAGGGAGCCCTGAGCTGCTGGAGTGGAGTCTGGAGTCGGAGAGGCTGAGGCTGGAGGAGACTCGGATAGGACCTCGGACTGGTTGAGGGAACTCTTGCCCACCTAAAGTCGAGCAAGCGGGATCATTTAACAATTATCATTAAAAATGATGCAATAACAATTGGAAAAAAGTGATTCAGATAATGATTACGATTGACATTTGGTTTTTGTAACTTGGCAGTATCATAGATATCCTATATCTAGATCTCCTTATACATTAATATGAAACTTAATGTTTATATTCAGCTGGATGGGCTGTGTCAATGAAGGAAGTGTTGAAAGTGCAGATTTTTAAAAAGTGCGATATTAAACCTTTGTAACCAGAAATTGCTAAAATCAATGACACATTTTGTTTTCTCATATGGAATGATTAATTTTGCGCAACGGACAAATCTCTGCACTGACTCACACCGGAGGAATGTCAACAGCTTGTTGTTTACCTTGTCCCCGGACTCCTTCTTCTCCAGTGGGCTGGGGGTGTCGGACAACGGTGGGAGGGCCTTAGAGGAGCTGGAGCAGGCGTAGGTCATGACGGACAGCCTGCCAGCGGTGAGGAAGATGTCGAAAGGGATGAAGCTGAGGTTCTTGGTGATGGTGGACTTCTGGGAGGGCCTGGCGATGCAGTGGTGGCTGGCGCCGCTCTGCTGCTCTATTTGGACGATGCGGATGCAAGCGCTGTCGCTGCCGAATCCACTGTCCTGCCCGGTTCCACTGTGACGGGACGAGGAGTCCATGCCCATCGTGGGGTCATGGCTGCTACGCTTTTTCTCGTGGCGGCGCACCTGTACACAGACAGAGGGAAAAGTAAATGCCCGTTAAGGGTGGCCTCATGGTGGCAAATGAGCTTTGCTTGTTGTCCTTTATTAACAAACTCAAGTGTGCATGATATATGAGCAAATGGTGATTTTCCGTCCACCATTGTGTACTTATTACTAGTGCTGATCAGAAGACAAAACTGTGTGCTCCTCAAACACGCACACATGCAAGGACAACGGCTACCTGTGTGACTAAACAGACAGCTGAACATGTGCAACATCTTTACGGTTGAGTCAGACATGAGAATCCAATTAGCATTCAAACAAACTCCCTTATCTTAAACCAAACCAATGTGGTGTGTTCATTTTACAGTAGGGAGTTAGGAGCATCAAATAAAAACGGATGAAAGCTTTTCCCCCTCTTTTTAGAGGGGAAATTTGTTTTTTTGTTTGGATCCAGGATTTTACGAGAGGACACAAACCAAATAACTTGCATGATCGAGACCATGGACAAATTGACCAAAGAAGGAGAGCATCACATAACCACAGACATGAAAGGCATGCTCTGGGACTTTTTTCTGTGGTCTAAAAAACATTTTGCACTTCTTGCAATATTGAAAATGTCTTCAGAAAAGAGGCCTCACCCCAGCAAATCAAATTGTTTCATGCACTGACTGTGGTATTGTGTATAAATCAGCTGAGATTTTTTGCTTGGCTATCCCACTAACGGATATCGGGAGACTTCCAGCCGTTGTGGCAATAAAAAGCTCTCAGTGACAGATGCTATAAATCAATGTTAGTAGGTTGCTTAGCTTCAAGCAACAATAAAAATATGAATGACTATTAAGAAGCTGCCACTAATTCCCATGGGACAGGACAGAGAACAAACATTCAAAACAAAGTGCTAATAAATATTGATCATTATTACTGCACATGTTTATGGAGAAACGAAACATATGGGTAAAATGATAAACAGAAGCGTTTACTTTTTAAGAATTTCCCATGCACATGCAATGGAATATTTGATGAGATGCTAAGAAACAGCCACTTCAAACCATCCACAGGAAGGCAGAAGTAAAAATATGGAAAATGAAAAGAATAAAAAGAGAGAAGAAGGGGTGGTGTTATTGTTTATCCAACCTCTGAATCGAATTCAGGGGTTGTATCTGATACTTGTATCATGCTCGACAGGTGCGTCATTCGGAAACTTGGGCATATTCACCATCATCCTTTCCATTAGAATGTCCAACATTGTCGCCCCACTATTCAGACCTTCTCTCCGCGTTTCCCTTCCATATTAACGGATCCGATGTCCGTTTCAATTAGCTACTGCTGCCTTTCGAGACATAATTATGATAGATTGATTTTTTTTTTTTTTTTTTTAACACACATTGAGCTTTTCAGAAAAAAACCAAGGTGCGTCCCGTCCTATCCAACCCTCGCCAGCTCCAACCTGCACATGGTAGCTATTATAACATGTTCTCTCAGATGCCCCCTCTCTCTACATCACCCCCTCCCGCCCTCTGCATGAGTATTTTAAATGTATATTATTGCTGTGGTGGAGATAGTGTTTCAAGACCTCCAGGCAAATACTAAACCCACTGGCAGGACATTAGACAGAATACTTGACTTATTAGATATTTCCTATTCTAAACAGTGTCATCAAAGGCTAAGAACAAGAGCCATATAAAACACTGCGGCATGCCTGCCCGCCTGCCTGTTCTGTTCGGCCAACCTCATGTATGGGGCTTCTATAGGGCTGGCTGTGCCAGATTCCTCTCCTTTCCCCGGCCTAATGAGGACAGGATGTGTGCACTCCTTTTCTGTAGATATGTAAGATTTTCCGAGCAACGGGGAGGGGAGAGAAGGCAGAGAAAGGGCCCGGACCTGTCTCCATGTGTGTTGTGTTAAGCGGGTGAAACTCGCACTGAGGTAAGGGAGGTATTTCAAAAAGGTACTTGGCAAAGGAAGAGCGTCCACTCCGAGGAGAGCCCCACGCTGAAAGGGACAAATAAGCTGCACAGCAGCTGGGAAAGAGCAAGCGCCAGCACTAACTGCCAGATTCTCTTTACGCTTCTCTGTCTCTCTTCCCATGCTTAGGCTGTACACATGCATTTACAATTACAGCAAATACCCCCGTCTTCTTTTTAACCACCACTACTAAGAGAGTGCCCCCTAAGCAAATTCTTGGTCTATATTTAGTTGTGCTTACAAGTGGAATAAGGGATAATGGGGAGCAAAACTGGAGGGAGTGGGGTGGGGGGGTGCAAAGAGACAATGAGAAAAAGAAATCCCCCAGCATACTGTTGTTCACATAGCTTGAATCAGCACATGCAATCAATGCACTCACAGACATGAACGCATAAACACACATGAGCCCGGTTGCATTCCCAGGGTTTGATCTCAGCTTGAGTTTAAATGCACAAAACTGGATGATTCCCTGTTTTTCTGGGATTAGTTAAAGTCACACTGTGCATACAGATTGAAAATGAAAATACGCATACACAGAAAAACATAAACCTGTGGCTCTGTAGTCTATATGCCTTAACCTTTAACCAATTTATTCACTGACGGAGGGCCATAAATCCAGAATACAAACATGTACCGCCGCTACAGGCCTGGTCCCGGCTGAAATCCCCTTTTTTCCAGCCATTACTTTGTATTATATTATATAATGGCTGTGCTGAAGCGCAGTTTCCAGATCCCAATGCAATCTCTCTCCGGACTTAGTCGATCGCGATCAAGAACGTGCGACTACACACACATACACACATCCCACTGGCCCCGGTCGGCCAGTCATGAAGTCATCCCCTCAGAGTCTCTAGGCAGAAAATTCGGGAAAATGGAGGATAATCCCCAAAGTGTGAAACCATGAGTCTCCCAAGTGTCAATCATATCAGAGCGCATCTGTACGACTTCTGACCCCTATTTCTGTCAGTGTAACTCAGAACAGCTTGGCTAGAAGAGGGCTAATATGTGGAAGCAAATGTCACATCATCCAAATGCCACCCGTTTACAGTGTTGGCTGGCTAGTTGAATATGACAACATAGCTTTTACATCTGAATACCACATATGCAGCTGAGTGTTTCCAGATGAATGAAAAGTAGGTTGCAATTCAGGTTCAGAGCTCAGGAAACATGAAAATCGGAATGTTTTAAGATGGTAGGGAAAGCCACGGTAGACGGTAGGAATGAATATAATAAATGCAGTCCAAGAAGCAAAGGTGACTATTATTTCTTTCAAAAGGGCCCATTTAAAAAACCACATATCCCCACTGAAGTATGAAGCTAGTCGAATGATATAATGCAGGTTTCCAGCGTGCCCAAGTTTACTTTAGGGGCATAAAATATTCTTTGAAAAAAGGGGCCGAAAAGACTGGTTACTTTATTCTGAGGGCAACACAAAAACTATCAGAAAAAAAGAATGCCATGAAATATGATGAGAATCAAATGCATGATAAAGTACAAAATGCCCAGGATAAAACACATATGCAGGACACTGAATAAATCAATATAATAAGTAGTTAGATGTCTGGTGGTGATATAGTCAAAATACTGGTGAGGGCAAAGGTTGGCTAAGGACTTGTACTAATTGTGCAGGGTTGGCTCAAGGCAGCATTATAAACTAAACGTTGGTATTATTAATGAGTGAAAGTCAGCAACTTGACAGGATTACAAAATTACAGAGTTGCTCAAAGAAGTTGAAGTCTTGTCAATGACAGCAAAAAGCAAATTATAGGCTCAATTGTCAACTATTTCATCTTTTCTTCCAAATAAAAAGGTTACAGCACATGTACTACCTTTCAATTTCTGGGTGTCAACTCATGGTGGAATGCCTATCATGGTAGAACGTATGCTTGATTTTTAATTGAGTAGATATGACAGTTGCTGCATATAGTAGCGTTTTTGGGCTCTCAATGAAATAATGTTTAAATATTTAAAATGTTAGCACATTTCTCCTATTGAACAAAATGGCAGGCCAAACTGCTAAATCCTTTTGAAAGATCTATTCAATAGAGCTTCTTGTTTGCAAGATGCCTGAATAGAAATGTACCAGAACCATATGTCTGATAGTAGGCCTGTGTGCCTTTGTGCTCATGGAAGAAAACCCTCTCTACAGCAGTACCTCATGTTTCTCAGAAATAATATCAATAATACTGAACCAAATGCCATAGAGGCTGCAACTCATTCTCTCATTTTCTTGTGGAGAACAGAGGGGGGAAGACATTCATAATATGAAGTCACTGCTCTTTGTATGCCACAACAGCGGTCACAAAAAAAAGGGCATCAAAGGCAGTCATTTAATACTCACAACTTTGTTTCAATAACAAAGGCAACCTGCTATGCACTTCGGCTGAACCACAACAAAGAAGTAATGGTAGGTTCGCGACCCCGGGGCTCGCAAATGGATGCCGAGTGCTTGAAAATGACCGTCAACTGTACTTTAAACACGGAGTACTCTGGGTGCAGAGTGGGGCCCTTTTAACAAGCTCCCTCCGGTAATGCTGTTTGGTGGGTTTTCTTTTCCTGGGTTTAACATCATGTTTCTCAAAGGACCAAAATAGAAACATCCTATACATTTTTTCCTCTCTTTTCACACTCCGGGCCCCCCAAGCATCTCCCCCCTGGGCCTTTCTCCCATCTGTAATTTGGACAGGATTAGAGAAATAACAATGTGAGAATATTTTGCCTACCATGTCAGAGACTCTTATTCCCCTGATGCTACGTGACACGCAGGGGGGGAAAGCAAACGTCCGGGTGACAGTAATAATTTATACATGTTTACATTCCTAAAACGCTGGGTCAGTTGAAACACTTTCCTTCCGGAAAAAAACCCACTGGAGAAGAAGTGAGGAGAGGAGTGGAATGAATACGACATGGCTGGTTAAACTAGGGGAACGCTTGTGAAACACCTCAAAAGACAAAGGAAAGATGAACAGACAAGAATTCACAAATGCATAGATGATGTCCTTCCATTTTCAGCTGCTTTATGGTTTGGAAAAGCCCTGGATCAAAAACCAAGATGCAAAATGATAAAGGCTGCAGAATGAAAAGAAAAATTGTGAAAAGAGTTAATGTGGTCCATATGGGGAAACTACAGTACGGTGCTCAACAAAAACCTGGCTCGGGGAGATGTGGTGGCCAAAGACTCCATTTTATAATTGATTGAACTTCAAAACCTGTTTTCTCCTCCGCCTGCACACGACATTAGTTTACTTACAAATATTTTGGCACAAAGAGAACGCAGATTGCCTTTGCTCAGTGAAACAGAACTGTATCCAGAGCGCTGACATTTAGCAGGCTGCAGTGTTGTTCTCAACACGTTTGCATTTAACACTGAGGCCTTCCCAGTACGACTCTAGGCCCGCCGAGCAGCCAGCCAAACCCACCGTGCCCCGCTCCTAATCTTCGGCAATCAAAAATGATTTAAAAGGTCTGACAGACACCACCCTTAAAGCTCAACGGGAGACTTATTGCATCAGTCATCCTCAACAGTTCCACCGATCTAAACCAAAACCCTGATTCAGATCCACCAGTCAAACCCAACAGTTCGGTTAGGGGGTGACTGTGAGGACACACAGAAATGACCCCATATCGCTAGAAAAACAACAGCTGTCTGTATAAGCAGGACGCTATGTAGTTGTATAACTCATTGAAGGAAGTGTTTAAAAAAATGCCAATTCCTACGTTAATACCACTGCCGTGTTACAGTTACAACAAACACAGGGGGGAAAAGTCCGACCACCATGATGTAACTGTTCAGAAATGATACACAGACTCTCACTGCTCATCCGACATAATCTCTTGGCCGGAGCAGGATGCTGCCGAATGGACTTTATCACCAAATGCTTCCAACATGAATGATAAACAAGGTATCAGCCATATGGTACACAAAGCAGGGAGAACGAAAACACTAAAATGAAATAATAAAGTTATCATTGGGTTAAAGCCAGATGGAAAACTTGGGAGCGCGAATATAGCTGATAAAAAAGATGTCTGCGAAGGGTTTCACTCATCCAGGTCATACAATCACAGAATCTGATAAAAAAAAGGCATAATTGCCTTAGTACAAAGAGTACATTAACGTGTCCCTGAACAGTTGCAACCTGACCCAAACCGTTTTATTTGGTGACCAATTCAATTAAGATGTAAACCAGATGTAGAGAGAGGTGTAATTAGAAGACACACTATAGCAAAGGGGAAAGTGAATGAGAGACAGGAGCACCCTGGGGTCTGTATTAATTGCTGTAATCCTGGCTCAGACAGCAGCAAAGTCATCAAGAGACTTTTTTCCCTCTATCCTCTTTATTCTCCCTCCTCTTTCTTTCCGTGATTCCCATGGAAGAGAACAACTGGCTCTCATTAACTGTCACCTAACCCTATTTTGTTTCTAGAGTTGCGTGGGGTAATTTTCTAATCTGACAGTCAGGCGCGAGTGTTTACACACACCAAGCGTGCCTAGATGAGGTGGGCTTGATGGCGACAATGCCCTTTGAACGTAGGGGGAATTGCATATGCTTTATAGCATCATTTGTATTTGCACATTGCACAGTGCAGCAAAAGGCTATATGGCAGTGCAATCATCAAGTTTCGGCCTGGCCCTTAAGATCACTCATCCGAGCTTTCAACTTAACATCATTAGTTTTGGCATTACGTTCTCAAAAAACAAACAACTACAGAGACTTCAAACTGCATTGTCCTCGGCGCAGGCTCGGCAGCTCACCAAAGCAGACGTCTGAGAGACATCAAAAAGCGGCAGAGATGCCTTTCATTAGGTCATGGAGTGTTCCTCTGAAATGGCGGCCATGTCTGTTTTCTCTGCTTTAGTAACAAGGTCACGGGGAAACAGCAACGGCAGGGAAAACAATGGTGACCCGAGGTGAGAGGAGGCCATTTGGAGCGGGATGGGGTGGGAGGTGCAGGGTTGAGAAGGGTAGATGGACCCCCGGTGGTCTGCTGAGGACTGTGAGTGATGCTGCTGTGACCAGCCCCCACCCGAGGGAGACTGCACACGCACACACACACACACACACACACAGGAACTAATCACGTATGTGGCTGATGGTTACGAAGTGAAACACTTGCCAGCATACACCAGCGTGTAAAGGCATTCCGAAGTGAGCTCTCAGGCACACATGCAACTGTGGACATGTGCACACACATTCACAAACACGATTGCATACGAATGAAAACAGCGTCGTGAAGACGAGAACAATCCTGGCTCGGTGTCTATTTACAGAGCTGAAATTAGAAGAGGAGGACTGAAGTAATCTTCCTTTAATTTCTCCTTGGATGAGCTCCCAGGACTGAGTGAGACAAGGGCTCTTATGTGCTGGTGGTCAGGTTCTCAAAGGAGAATGATGCAAGACCCCCTGTCCCCTCATCTGAGTTAGCAGGGAGTGAGGACCTTGATAAGCAGGGGGAGGGGGGTAGAGGACAAGGGTAAAGGACAAATACGATGAATCTACATACATATCGGAGGCACAAATGTGCTGTGTCAAGTTTATAATGATTTTACAAAAGGCTAATTAAAATATTAAGTCTTTTTTTGATAAATATATCTATTTAAAATGAGATCAGTCTAAGGGAAACATGCATTCACGTGCACGCACACGCACACTCTGTCCAAGCTACAAAGAGAGAACCCAATACTCTCCATCACCTGTTATTCTATGTGGAATTTTGCTTATACAGGTGTCGTGAAATAAATCTGCTTCCTCTTTTCACCTCTTCAGACAAACATTCTGGGCTTCTTTCATGAACTAAGGCTACTATGGTGTGTGTACATATATGACTGTACTAACTGGCCTAGTGTGCCCTACTTTTACCAGTCCCTGGAGCCTGTGACCCTGTTTCCCTCGCAGGCAGAGAGAACGAGAGAGAGAGAGAAAGCGAGAGAGAGAGAAAGAGAGAGAAAGAGAGAGAGAGAGAGAGAGAGTGCGCCTCACTCCTCCTCACCTGAGTGGATACTCGATCCCAGGGTTCACGTTGGGGGCCCACTCCCTCTCCTCAAAGGCGCCGTTTGTTTCACGGCTCTAATAGAATTCTATCTTTTGTGATTTTATCTGGAGTTTTCACGCCAATTTTGCCAAACCTGATTGAGGGCAGAGCCAATTCAGCTGCTACTGATCTCAAATAGACAAGCGTTTCCATGGGGCCAGTTTAAGAATGTGCCACAGTTTTGCTTTGAACGGAAAGCTGGTTGTGGTGCGGGGCCGAACAGCAAAGGTGAGTTGTTATGACTGGCTGTCAATTAGCAGTTGATTCACACAGGAGGGTCAGTGAGGCAAGAACAAAAAAAAAAAAAGAGCGAGAAAAAAAAAAAGATACTGTTTCATAACAAAAGAAGGGCTGCGAGATGAACACTGGCTATGAAAATATGTATGTTTAAGATAAGCTGAGACAACAACGCTTACTTAACCAATGTGAGGCAGCCAAAACGGAAAAGTAGATGGCTGTGTAAGGAGCTCTATTTATTATTACTCTGAGCAGCAGCAGGGCAAATGGAAATAGTGCGACGCGGTATGGAAAGGGGTCAGGGTGAAAGGGATCTGGACCTCAGAGAGGGTTAATAGCCAGGATGACTGGTTAAGAGCTGACCCCGCAGGAATGTCAGCTCCCACATTTATGGACAAATACTTTACACATAGTCAGAAATCAAAACAAACACTGGATTCAGACTTTCTGTTTCTCAATGTCGGGTCTCATCTCATCTCGGAGCTCTCCAATTCCCCCCCCCCCATCTCCCGCCCCTTTTGCACACTCTTTAAATCGACCATCCTTTCCCAAGCAGTCTGGACAGTCTTACTGCCTTCAGCGTTTCTTTTTCCAATCCTCCGATTTTCATTTTTCTCATCTGATTTCTCCCTATTTCTGTTGGCAAGCAGAGCACATAAGTGCTCCTCTAGACACCTCACTGTCCTGAGAAGATCAAGAAGTCAAGACAGAGAGTTCAGTTCTCAAAGCCCAACAGCTACGAAACAATATGAAACACTCATCACTAAGAGGAGCGGTCTGGGAAAAGGTTTACTTTAAACATATACAGACAAGGACCCAGCCTTAGGTTGCTCAGCGAGCCAAGCTTGTCAACAACACTGGGGCTTAGATAAGCTACTTTATGTGCTTTCGGCATTCTGGCTAATGTATTAACATGGATGAGAGCAAAATTGTTGAACAAGAGAGCGGAATAGGTCAGAGAGAGCTTCCATTTTCCCACAGTGTAACATTAAGTAGCATTTGGATGATAGACGGCGGTGAAGAAAGGTCTCTAATTGTTTCAGAGGCTCTGTTATTTTTTTTAGCTGTGTTCCAAAAGGCAGAGCCATCTGAGGTGTCTCTGCTGACACCATTGCCTTTTTTAGGACACAAAAGAAATCATCGTTTCCCTATTCAAAAATCCACTTTTCTTTTTTCTTTTTTAAACGGTAGACAACTTCAAAATCTAAGCAAACAATACATTATCACATTAGACTATGATGCAATGTGGCTGTGTGCATGTTACGCACAAGAAAAGCCATGCGTCAATAAAAAAAAATTGCCTCCGCCCCTCTAATAACTTAAAACCGCGGTCGAAACCCACTGCAAAAACCAAACCAGCTACTGACCAGTGTTCTCGTGCCTACTGTAAATTGACTTCTCACAGCGGTTCGTCTTGGCTGGCCATCCACCCCTGAGTGCAGGCATTTAGGACGGCAGAGATGTAATAGTACAGTCATATCATAACCCACACACTGTCAAATTCTATCTGTCTCTGGGAGAGGAACCCATTCCACTGTCATCTGGTTTGATGCACAACTAGCCAGTTCTGGATGAAGCAACACTTTTCCACCCAGGAGCTGTGACAGGGGGAAGATGAAGAGCAAGGAAAAGAGAGACAAGGTTTAAAAAGGGAGATTGAAAATAGAGTAGGATAAAAGAAAAAAACAAATTCAGGAGACTGAAAAGGAAAGATAAATAAGGTGACAGATGGAGCTGCATGCAGCCTTATGTCATCGGTTGGTCTGATGTGGTTGGTGATGTAAAAAGGAAGAAAATGAAAAGAGAGGAAGAAAATGAAAGAAAGAGTTGAGATAAGGCAGTTAATGGGTGAATGAGAGTTTTTTTTACATTTGTGTTCACTAAAAACTCTAATTCAGAGTTTCCTGTGATGGCAGATACTCTGATCTAAACCTGGGTACTGGCTTGGTGTGTGTTTGTGTGTGCACTGGCATCAGTGAGTGTGTGCATGAGAGCTGGAGGAAGTCTAAAGCCCTGTTTCCCATGCGTGTAATCATCCCAGGATGAGGTGGAGGATGAAGCAGAGCGGGACTTCCCCTGCACCAGAGGGTATTTTCCTCTCACACTGTGGTACTAGCACATGGCTGACCCGAGCTGCCTCTCTGCGTGTCTGTGTGTGTGTGAGTGTTAGAGAGTAGGTTTGGGGGAAACATTTTTCCTAAATATTGCTTGTTACCAGTTTGTATTTAAACACAAAAACACACTTGGAGCGTGTTATTAACTGGGAGTTATTGATAATACAGAAAATCAATGTAAATCTATATAAATAAAGGGATGGGGCTGTAAAGGCAAATAAGAAGAGGATGTATGGTGTAATGGGTTGTGAGAGACGAGAGACGGTCAACGGGAAGCTGCTCCACCCCGACACACCTCAACTTCTTTTTTTTCTAAAGAGCAAATCCTTTCATAGCAGATCCAAGACACAAAATGAAAACACACAACCAGACACTTGCGTCAGCTGTTCAGTCCTAAAGCCATATTACAGTGCTGGCTCTCAAATGAAAAGGCTGCAGTTATCATGGAAGGAATGCGGGGAAAATATGTATGTGTACGTCTGCGTGTGAATGGATACATTTGATGTGTTACCAGGTGACACTGCCACTGACAGAGCAGTGACATAAGTCTAGAAATTGCTCTATCATCTATTCATAGCTCTCTGACTGTGGGACCCCCTGCTGTTGAAAGCTGCCTGATCTCCACCCAGGCTCACTTTATCACCATTAACATCCACCAGAAAAATACCAAATGAGCTCAAACTGTGACAGAGCGTGGCTAATGCTGCGATAAACATCCTAATAATGCAATGATTTAGAGAGCAACAAATCTGCCTATGGAGTACATAGAAACCATGTTTCATTCACTTTGCCAGGCAATCATGATTGAAATGGAAACTGGTATGCAAAATGTGGACACCCGGCAACAATGCACCATGAAAGAATGTCACGGATTGTGAGAAAACAACAGTCTAGCTCTGTATGTATGTAGGGGGTCATGATTGATGTGGGCGTACGAGGACAGATTGTCTCAAAACACAGCTCAGCGACTGGAAATGACTGAAATCGCACACAAGGGCTTGCACACATTGCCCACGCGCCTGGCTTGCCTCACCACTGCCAAGGAACCCAAAAGCCCCTGCAAAACAAATTCATTAACCCAGACAATAAAACACAGCTGTGAGGGGCAATGGAAACGGTTTGAAATCTGCGTAGAATCTACTCAAGGCCAGCAGAATGTTCCTAAAATGTCTAGGAACAAAAAGTTTTAAATAAGAAGCGAAAGGATTTGAGAGGAGGAGAGAGAGCGAGCAAGGGGGGAGTTCGATTTAAACTTTTTTTCTGGGGACACTACTGAGTGTGAGAGCCGAGATGCTTTATTGACGCACAATAGCAAAAACAATTCCTCTACACCAGATGGTTGAGATCCGGGACCTGTTTTTAATCGAATCCTTTGAACAGGTTGTATAAAGGAGGTACAAACAGAACTGTCAAAAACTATAAGTGTCATTACTTAGGTTGAGTCTGAATAAACCCCCCCCCCTCCGGCACGCATGCACGCACGCATGCATACACACACAAAACATAAAAATAACTAAAAAAGACTCATGTACCAAATTCAGATTGTGATGTTATGGAAACTGGTGATGGAAATATACCTAAAGGTGAGGATAATCATTTGACTCAAACTCACTCAGCTCACATACTGTACAACTAATACTATTTGATGGCAACGTGTCAAATGTGTTGACAGTGGGTCTGAGCACGTAACCACCAGATGCTGAAGCAAAATGCACCACTAGAGGGCTCTGCAGCTTGATGAATGGGCTTCAGTACACCAGAATGCACCAGATCCAACCATGCCTTACTCACACTGACTTCCCCCGGCCAAGGGGGAAGTCAGTGTGCCAAGTTGTCAAAACACTGAGATAGAGAGAGGTACAAATATTACAGAAAGTGTCCGAAAACGTAAAGCCAAACTCCATTTATTCAGTGTAACCTCTGTGCTGTGCAGCTGCGCGGAGGGGAGAGGACACACACCGGCTGACCTCAGTGATGCTGTTACACTCCATAATGGCACCACTATAAAACTGCATGGTATAATGCGCATGAAATGAATGCGGAATTATAAGGCTGAAAATGAAACCAGAAATTTCTCATCAATTGCTCCGAAAAAGCTATCGATAAAAGAATCAGGGGTAAGTTCCAAAGCCTGTGTACATTTATCAACAGTGGATCTGGATATATTGCATCACTTCTGACCAACTTCGCATAATCTAGTTTAAGTATTAGTTTAGTGGTTAGATGAGAATTGGGCGTTCTCATCCCTGGAGAAACTGTGAAACATGAAATAACTTTACACATAGCCGCTTCAGCAATACCCTTAACCCCCCAGCTAAAAGTCTTAATTGTGAACTGGCTGTTGCTGGAAAGTGAGGAAAAAAAAGTTCAGTTTACATTGTCTCGAGAAACAACCCAATCAAAATGACCTTTCTCAAATGGAGTAAAACCCTTTTTTTTAAAAGCGTTGCCAGCGGACCTCCCAGAATAACTGATGAAGTTCCTCATCCTGCCTTAAACCTGGATGAACCCTCCGCAGCCGTTAGCTGCACCTCAACAGAATCAAGCCATGAATCACTACGAGTCAAGATGAGGGCTCAGAGATCGCCCAAATCAAGACCATATGCACAACAGGCACCTCCTTAAGACTCACTTTATAAATAACACAATAAATGAAAAGATATAAGAAATCCTCAAACTAGTAGTCGTCAAACTATTACAACATATTGTATAGGTCTCCGTGGGGTTAGAGGCCTTTAAGTTCCATTTAGTTAGACTTTTTTATGTTTTTAGTTTAGGATTTCATCTTAGTTTGTTTGAGGACTGTATCTGAGTTGCAAATACAATTTTCCTATTAAGAAGTTAGATTACAACAGTTTGCACTCACTGGGCAGACTAAATAACTATTGGTTGAATAGTTAGTCAATTAACGGGATAAAGAATTAAAATGTATAGTCTTAGTTAACTTTGTCCTGAAACTGTCTTTTTATGTTTATATACTTTTTTACCTCTGCTGCTGCAACACTGCACATTTCCCCACTGTGGGACAATAAAGTTTTATCTTTTCTTATCTTATCTTACTGTTACATTGGAATCTCTGTTGTATTTGATGTGCAAATAGTTGTCTTTTGATGCAAAATAGGAAAGGAAACTTTTGCTTTTACTGGTCAGGTATATTTCTCAAACAGGGTCAGTTTCGGTCCACAAGCTGCTATTTGCACACCACCACTTTACGGGGTCTGAGTCATCTGATGCAATCACTATACAAGTCAGTACACACATCCTTCCGTAAAGAATCCCGAGCAGAGATAACAGTAAATTCACTGTCAAGTCTCTTAATTTCCTTCCATCCCACCTCCTCTTCCCACCCCCGTCCCCTTCACTCCTCTATGACTCCCATCCCCACCACAGCTGGTAAATATTTTTATATTGTGTTCCATTAGAAGGCTTTATTAAGCGGTCAGACGGGGCAAATGGCGCCTGTGAGCTCCCTGTCCTGTAAACAATAGGAAGGGCCCTGAAAGCAGCAGCTGAGCACAGCGCAGTAAACTAAGGCCACATAAGAGGACGGCCTTGCTCTGAGTGAGTAAATATTTAAATGTGTTAGATTCACCCAAAATAGTCAGGGGCCGAATGTCAGGGGTACTGTGCCAGGAAAACGGTCAAGAAGGATTTCTGAGCATAAAATTAATAAGCCGTTAATTCATATAAGCAAGAGAGAGGTTCTAGGGCCAAAGTGGGAGCACAGCCGTCACATTGTCGCATTTCATACTTAAATAGATGGTATGTGACAGACAGATAGCACCAAAAACATAAACTCCTTTGCAGGGGTAACAAATCATAACAGTTATATTGCACATTCTCTTGTATATACAGCGAATGTCATCATGCATGTTCCCGTATGTGTGTGTGTGTGTGTGTTGTATTTACCTCAGCACTTTTCACAGGAGTGTCCATCCCCACCATGTTGTCTCTGAGAAGCTGCTGTAGGAGCTGCACCTGTCCAACGCTGAGGTAGAAATCCAGGCTGCTGGTCACGTTCACCTCCAGAGAGTGGCCACACACAACCACCTCCTGCAAAGATGAAGGAGATCAGAGAGAAAGGAAGGTGGATGGCTGGAAGAGGCAAGGAAATCATTCAGATATATGTTAGGACTATTTTTGAACTCATGCACCGCTCCTGACCTTTTTCAACTGTATTTTTAAACTTTTTCTTAAATTCTTAAATCTAATTACTTTCTAACTCCCATCTATTCTCAGTTTTTCCCTCCCTCCCTCTTTCCGTCTGCCCCACTCCCCCACAGCCTTCAGTTTACTACTACTTCTGGCCGGAGGCTACATCTAACAGGATATCACTGACTAACATTCTCTCTCTGTGAACCACACACACAAGTCGCATTTACCGCAACTACAATGAAAGGAATTAGCAACTGCTACGTAAACACAGATTATTCAGAACTACCATCTATAAATATTAAGGTACTTTGTGTATTCTATTAAATATCTAATATGATATGAATATTACAATCTGCTTTTCTTGTTTTTATCTTGTTAAATGAATAGACATTGTAAAATAAACCACTGCATTGTAATTAGTATTGTAGATTAACCAACTGAATATCATAGATAGTATAATTTAACAAATATATATATACAATTATAAAAATATACTACATTTGCATTATGGTGAAAAGGGGGTTCTGAAACAAAATGTTGGCCGGTGCTAGGGAATGCATTATTTCAAGCGTCCTCACAAAAACAGAACAGTGAGGGAGTAAGTGAGTAAGTGTGTCAGTCTGTGTGCGTGTCTGCTCGTTTGTGCATGTGTCAGTGCAAAATATGGATTAGCTGTTGTGCATTGTCAAGGGGCATGTTAGTGTGGTCGGACAAAGCATCAAAGAGGCAGGAAGTCTCAGACAGCTGTGCCAGAAAACATCAGCTGTATAAGCAGAAAGGTTTGAACTTTGGGGGTCAAAAGCCTCCATTACATGGCAGACCGGCAAAAGGATTCCTAATAAGAAAGTTACTATATGTTAAGAAGCCAGGCATAAATACTTTTGACATCTAACATGATGTGCGTCTATTTTCATACCAGCAATAGATTGTGAGAGTAATGGCCGTAATCATGACGAACAGGTCATGGTCAAGGGGAACAATATGTCAGGGTAAGCAGTGAACTAACTTCTACAAAGCAGATGATGGAAAATAAGCAAAATCAAACTCTGGACCAGTTGTCATCAATTTTTTTTCCACGGTATGGCTAAATTATCTCATGGAAAATGTAATGTAAAGCTGCATTCCTAATAAGCTGTGCTGATACTCACCTCTGTCTGTCCACTGTCAGGAGAGAGATTTTTACTGAAGATGATGGCTGGGGCTGCCGTCACTCGCACAGAGAAGTCGGTCAGGACTGGTGTCAGGATGGCCCGCCGCTCCTGGTGCCTCCTAATACTGTACAGAGATTAATATGTTCATGGATACTACATCAGTGGTTATGTGTGTTGCTGTTAATTTTTTTTGTTGCCAGTTTCAACATCTGGAGAACATAATTTATCAACAAATGAAGGGATTTATGTTGGAAATATATACTTTCAATTTGGTCAATATGTAATTTACCTTACAGCAAAATTACGCAGCAAAAACAATTGAATGTGATTGATGATTGATGAAACTGATTATATTTTAGTTATAGTGTATTTTTCTGCAAATACACTACATTAAAACAGAAACCATGAAATACCATTTTCTTTTTTGTACTTAACTGTCAGGGTTACACGTTGTAAAACCTAAGAACCACAAGTGCTGTTTAAAACTACAACATGCTTACATCTGAGGTGTTGTTATGCCCGTAGCCGACAGACAGACATTTCAAATTTGTTTGGCTTTTCAAACTTAAACCAGTTGGATGACAAGCTGAACTCAAAATAGGAGACTTTCAAATTGATTCTGCAGACTTGTGAAAATGTTCGGGTTAGGGTTTCACACATTTTAGTTGAAAGAGAGAGAGAGAGAGAGAGAGAGAGAGAGAGAGAGAGAGAGAGAGAGAGAGAGAGAGAGAGAGAGATTATTTGACAAGTTTGAATTGGGAACACCCTTAAGTTGTATACACAAGATCAAACTGAGACCTTCTCGGATCAGCTCTCTCCATTTCTCTAATGTTCATTCCCACAACCAGGTCATATTTGTGGGAACATTTGTTAGCAGTAAAACAAATATACAAGTGGGCTTTATAAGGTGGTGTTAATTGCCACATCTGCTGCTATTAAAACAATCAAGGGGTACAGCTTCCAATATTTACAGTTGGCCAGGATTATAAAAAAGCCCTGTTTCTTGGTGGCCCAGAGTACAGCACTTAACTAGAACCAATATCATATTCACTTCTGCTACACAATTGTGCATTACCAGTGCCCTTAAGGGATTATTTTCTGACACATTTCTTCATGTAGAGAGCTCGGGGGAGGCCTAATACGGAGGTGAAATGATCTGTGGGGCCAATTGGTGTTGGCTAATCTCCCCTCAGACATGGATTGAAACAATGAGAGTCCAGTTGCAGCGGACAGGTGCAATCATTCACCAGCAGGCCTAGGAGGTGTGGGTCTCGGTTTACCAGGGATACAGGGGGGGCTCTGACTGGGCCGCCGAGCAGCAGGCCTGCGTACGCATGCACCTTTGGAACGGGTGCGGTGCCAACAACAAAAGATGGAAAGGATTTCTCTTTCACGCAGAGTTACACTCAGTGTGAACTGAGAGTGGAAATATCAGTGGCAAACGCAAAATAGAGAGAGGCCTGTGCAGGGCGGCTGACAGGAGGTGAGATGGGAGAGTTCACAGCTCCCTGACACGTCGTCTTTCCTCGCCGGCAACTGCACACTGTGACGAGGACAGATCCTGTCAGTGGATCCACGGTGCTGGAATTTCCTCGCACAACCTCAGGAAGCCAACTGAGGCCACCGCAGATCCGCAACTACTGGAACTGACCCCAGCGAAAAAAAAAAAATGCAGAGCGAACGTGCCTCATTTCCAAAGCTGGACTGGGGGGTGGGGGGGTGAATGTATCAATGTAGGGAGTGAGGGAAAGGTGCGAACTTTGGAAGTGGTGTGTGTCAAAACTAATTGAAACCGAGGTGGAGGACTAGAACTGGTGATTGCAGCGGACAGGTAAAGCTGTGAACTTGACTCTCTTTTCCTCAGTGTGTTGGAACATTCTAAATCATATGTTCAGATGTGACGGGGTGGGGTGGTGACCGGGGCCGGGGCACGGAAGTACAGCACAGCCCATTTTCCAACGAGGCCTCCGGAGCTGTTCCAGCCACAGCACGGAGAGAGGGAAATAAGGAGGCCACCACAGTTGCCTTTAAATGGTTTGTTAGGAGGTGAAAAACTGAGAATTTCACAAACATCAACCGCAACTTCTCTCCCAACATGACCACACAAACTGCTGGCCACAATTGTTCGCTGTTGTGAATGATTATCTATATTATTGGGTATGAAAACGTAAAGAGATCGGAGGAAATGGTAAAACAGAATTCTCTCCTGGAGTGGAAGGAGAATTCAGGACTTGGATATTTTGACGGATAAGACATTTATTTGCAACTCTCCACAACTAACAGGTCAATATGAAAGTGACCTTTCCAGTATACTATTGTGTGGTTATCATTTGAGTACAAATTAACTCTTCATCTACATAGCTAATAGCTAAAGTACTTTGAAAAGGCTTTCAGCATATTCTGGAGCCTGAAGTGTGTGCCCAGAATATCACCTCATTGCCGTTTCAGACGACCTGGCCTTGGCACTAGGCCCAGTCAACTGGGTTTTCAATGACAGACGCATAGTGACAGCAAGAAAGAAAACATGTAAGTGATTCTAGGCTGAGTAGCCCTTTAACCATATAAGCTTGTCAGAACCAGTAATAAGAATGTAGGACCATGGTTGGAGATGGTCGATACAAGGGAGGATTTTGGAATGGGGAGTCTTATCATTAACTTCATTCTCCCTTTTTAAGAAAACAAATCTATAATTGTTTGTTGCAGATGAGGTGAACCTACTCGCATTTTAAGAGTCTCTTTGGATAATAATGGTCTTTATTTAAAAGCACACAGTAGCTGGACCCTCAGAAGGGAAGGTAACTATAAGAACGGGGTCTCCGTTAAATAAATCTCGAGCGGTTGTCACAATAGAGGATCTTATTGCAGTCTGAGAGCCGAGGAGCTCAGCCTTAGCATCGCCAGCAACAGCAGAGTCTTTCTGGCCGAGCTCCAAACAACATCAGCGTGTGCGTGTATATGTGTGCGCGGAAGAAGTGAAGCAAATAGTGTCGGTAATGAATATGAATGTGGGTTTGTGTGCGTGTGCATTACAGTGAGCCTGAGAGTCTCCCTCTGTGTGTGAAAGGTGTGAGTATCTGAGCCAGCCTCTAAGCTTCGATGACCTGAAAGCTCTTAGTCTCAATCAGGCCCATGTTGACTTTGTACTGCATTCTTCCACGAGGCTTATTTTTAGTTGACAGGGAACAAATCTGGACTCTTTGCCTGTGATTCTGTGAGTTTTGGGCCTGTTCCCTCTCAAAACAGTGGGAAAAAAAGGATGTGGGGCCAAACAGGCTGTTACACTCATGCTTGTTTTAGCTCCCGAGTCTATAAAAAAATGACAGGGTTTGTAATTATGACTATGCATGAAAGCTCCATGATGGGGAGCTAAGTCAATGACTGCACGCTGCTCCCACATTAGGACTGATGAGATAAATGATGGAACATCCACAGCAAATCACTCAAACGGCACCTGACAAGGGCTGTAATGGGATTCAAGCTCATAAAACTCCACTGTTGTCCAATGTCTATTACAAAAAAAGCCACACACTTTCATTATTTGACATAGCTGTCAATCATTAGGACACACTGACTGGGAACCTTCTCTCTGTGTCTCAAGACGGATATGTGTGCGTGTGGGTTTTTCACATGGATTGTTGTTAAAAGTTTTTTCCAATCCATTTGGAAGATATAGAGATATTTCTCTTGGATAAGTGAACTATGGGATCTGCTGGTGGACTAATGAAAATAATTAAAGGGTCAAAACAGTAATTTAAATGTTTCTGCTGGGCACCTTAAATTGCTGTGCTATGTGTGCTGAGATGTTTCATTCGGAATCAAAGTTGTGGAACCAACGGACCAACACTGCCACTCGGAGAGCCACGCAACCCCGACAAAAGACATTTAAATAATCAAAGTCTACATAGCGCTGGATAACAACTTGTCAAACAACAGCCTACTTAAACGACTGAGGCAGATAGAGAGTAACATGTAACATCCCGTTGGAGTTGAATGTTAAAGGCAATAATTAGTTTGTATTTTCAGCCTTTTAATTCAAAGCCAGAGCCAAAGGTAATATTCAGCTGACTTGTGTAGTTGCTTGTGATGGGAATGGTTATCCGTAATCCAACAAAACTTTACAAATAATAGCACAATTTGCAAAAAGTCACATAATCACTTTATAAATGGTGACACGGAAGGTTATAGAGCTGCAGAGACACAAAAGGAAAGAGAGAACATTATGGAAATAAGTGCAGGGAAACACGGATACTGACATTGGAATCCACCCACAACATGACCGAATAAATAATTTCACATTTTCCCTTAAATTGAACATGCAAATATTGAAATGACTCCTGACCTGCTGGCCATGTTCCACTCCAGGGCCGGGTTTTGGGAGTTTCTCTCACTCTCCACTGACGCACCCCCTTTGATTCCCCCCTTTTCCGGCTTGAGTTGATCCCACTGAGCTGTCCCAATGGTAATGGACTGGAGATCGACCTGGTACTGACGGTCCTCCACTTCTGAACCCGGGTCACGCAGGATTCCAAGGTTCAGTGCACGCCTGGGGGGAAGAGAGGTAAAAGATCATTTGGTTGGGTCACTTTGTTGATCATGCAGTGCACAAATACATCCAAAAAAGCAAAGGTCAGGCTGAGAATGAGATCTTTGAGAAAGACTATTTTGTTAACACATCACACACTCAACAAACGGGTGTCCAGCTGGCCTAAATGTATAAATATGAAAAGCATTTATTTATTTGGTTTTATTGTTGCAGGGGTCACATATAAGTAGGCTCAATTACAATGAACCCGTAGACCAGTTAGTCACAATAAGGAGGTTCTGGCAAAGGGCCCTAACCTCTACTGACTTCTTTCTTCTCTCTGCCTGCTCAGTGGTTTAGTCACAGAAGTTTCTTACGAAATGATTTAGGACTAAATCAAAGTCTCTGGTAACTGTACAGCCAGACCTCAGATAAATGATACCACAGGCCTCAGGTGAAATAATTAGCCTTTCCTAAAGTACTGATCCATTTTAGTTTACCACTAACAGTAAACATTTGTTAAAGCCATGGCTTGATGCCACTGTGGTCTGGAAAGAGAGGATCTTTCTGCCTCTCTTTTTTCATTTCCAGAAACACAGGACTTCTACAGCATACACAAATTGAAATATAGTGGAAGAGATGTAGAGATAAGTCAGGAGTGGGCAGCGCAGCCTCTGAACTGCTACAGTCAAGTGAGTAAAACTGTCCCATCAGCGCCAAGAAAAAATGATGTCATCTATTTTGCCTTTGAGAGACAAGATCCTGACAAATTCACAAAGCAACGGCAATAATCAAAATTCAACATCTGCATATGACATCAGGGCTTTCGGTTCATTATGATATGTTTATTTGTGCTGGTGAATTCAAATGAGAGCTTAAATGGTATAAATAAGGGCTTAAAATGGCTACAGATGTAGTGGCAGCATGAGTAGTCCTATTTGGTTCTGCAATGTCAATGGTAATTTTCATATAGCGTTTCCCCCTCCGTAGCCACACTGGAAGGGCCTCTACCAGAGCGTGATGTTATGACAATAAGCACCAAGTACAAAAACAATGGCAATGGGAGATCAGAGGTGCATAACTAGATTTAGCTGGATTTGTTGACATACAAACAAGTGAAACAGATCCCTAATCAACATTTGGAACCACATTTATCAACAGAGTGTAATATAAATCAAACCAAGAGCCCTGTAAGTTTTGGGTGGGATGTGTCAGTCTAGATTCATTAGGGCTTTTGTAACAGTACCTCCATCACCCTCCCCAACCCCAAGCTGTATTTTTCGCATTAAACAAACCACAGTTACCTCATGTGCTTTCCAAATTATCTCTTAACTTCAGCTTATTTAGGAGACTCTCTTACTCATAATCAACATAACATGGGAGTCTGCAGCCAAGTCTTTGCATTGCCGAGCTCCAGGGTCATCTCCAATGACATAAATAAATATGATAAACATTTGTCTTGGTCATGCAGCCAGTGGAAACCAGTGTGATTTAATATCAAAAGACATATTTCAGCCAATCACAGGAAACGAGAGCTTCATTTCTGACAAATGAGGAAGGGAGGAATTTTGGAAGTTCCCCTTGGGGTGCAATAATAATTGAAGCCAGATTTTCTTATTGTACATGTGGGGGGAAAACACTGGTGGTTTGACGTATCTGATCGGTCATGTAAAGACCACACTGCTTGACCGGGGAGGAATCACGAGAAAAAGACTCCCTTTGCCCAACTTACACACAGACGAGCATAAAAATACAGAGCAGGCAGGTGGAACACACCCTTCTGCTGAGGCTCTGGATCTGACGTTATCAGACATCTGCCTGCCCCTACCATGGGGGACACGGCACATGACACGCTTTCTCAGCTGAGAACAGCTAGTTGGTGGTGGGGGGAGGCATGGAGGGGGGTTTGGCGAGGGAGAGAATTTTTTCTCAAACACAAGTGCTTAGTTTTGCCCTTGTTCCGATGCCAAACGTATTTTAATTTGCAGGAGAAAAAACCACAGAAACATTACTTTTTACGACAAAATTCTGCTATTTATAAAAATGGATCAAAAGCTCTGCAGCAAGAACGTTCTGTTTCGTGGCATTGACGGCTATTATTTTTTCAAAAAACATTTCTCCCTCTTCTGACACAATTTAAATCCAATTTGACTCCGAAAAGCCACTAGGCTGATTTTGCATCAGAGCCGAAATAAGAGGGCCGCCATCCAACATTATTATGGCCCAGAGTCAAAGCCTCTATCTAATTCAAACCCTCCAGTGGGAAACAGCACACAACATAGCGAAGACATGGCAGTGTTGTGTATCTTAAACACTGGACTTGGAAAGAGCGATTCATTGGTTCTTTATCAATGGGAGAAGAGTAATGGTGTTCCAAATTCCTCTGGAAGGTAGGCAGACGAATGTACAAATGGGAAATGAATTGCAACTTATGTTCTTCTATTTAGTATTCTTTGGTTCTATGCACGCGCTGGGGCAGAGCATCAGTCATGATTTGTGTCATTAAGTGGACTGGTAGGGAAGACTGAGTGCTTAACGTGTTGCAGATTTAGGATCATTTGGTGAAACAGTCATAGGATTTGAGGAGGAACCTTCTGGGCACACGCATGACACATCAGTTAATAATCAGCTTATAATTAGCTTATGAATATAAACAACAAATAAGCTCATGCACAGTCACACAGCTGCTCAACGCGATGGTGGTATTAGGTGTAACCAGTGGAGGATTTACTCTGCTGCTGCACCCAGCTGTGTTGAAATAACAACCAGACTTGGAATATAGAACTTACATGATGGGAGAGAATGAGTAGTAAAAAGAATAAAAATAAAAATACAACATCATACTGAACAGAGCCAGTGAGTAAATAAGAAGAAAGGTTTGTTGAAAAAGAGTGAAAGTGGAATCTTGGGAGAGCTTGATTGCCACGCTGAGGTTTCGAAGGCTAACAGTGGTTCAAGGTTGTAAAACAAACCACAACGGGATCTGGTTGAGGTTCAGGGCCTGATGGTAGGAGTGTGGGAGCCGTGGGCTGTGTTAAAGCCTCTCGCTGGAGGATCCTGTGGGGCAGGGAGTATCATGGCTCTTGGCTTTCAATGGCCTCCCACCTCCCTCTCTCCACCACACCCTCCACATCCCCTGCCCCAGGCCAGCGGGGCAGGAAGCACCGGGGTAATACCAAGCGCCGCTGGCTTCTGGATCTCGTCACTATGTAACCCGCAACCTGAACCCGCAACCCCAAACCTGTTTTTCACTTCATTTCCTCAACAATCACATGCAATATATGTCTGGTTACACGTATGGCAGAGAGTGAAGTGGTTGTAAATGCGTGTGCATGTGTGTGTGTGTGTTGTTAAGTGAGAAGAGGCCCCCTGCTTCTGCTCGCCAGGTGGAACATACATACTGAGCAGAAATTTCATTGAGATATCAGGCTTAATTTGGCCAAACTAGGTCTGTTCACAGAGGTGCTGTTTTTCATAGGGGTGTTCCATTTTCTTTTGTTTAAGAAGACCCCAACGCAATGGTGTATGTTTTGCTTTCATTTGTTTTGGTCCACTTATTAAAATGCTAAAGTGACATTTGAAACGGTAAAGTCTTTTGTTGTGCAAACATTTGAAAAATGATCTAGGTTTAATCTAGGTTTTAATATTCTTTCTGCGTGGCAAACATCTTTAGCACCCTGCAATCCCTCCATGGCATTTCCGTTGTGGAGTGGCCAAAGCTGCACAGTGGCTTCTCAATCAGTTTACCATGATTCCCAGTGGCTTAACGTGGAGTCCCACTGGGTCTGCGTGTGTGCCGGGGGGGGAATTCATAAGCATTATGATTCATGAAACTTGCAATTACTTAGTAAGTTAAGCACCCTGGCCTACCGTGGTCTGCTCTGAATTGCCAGAAATTCGGCAACTTCTGAGATGTGGATTTATGACCCCAGTCAAGTCCAATTGCTGTTAATTTGCATCTACCAATTACAGTAATTAGAGCTCTGTATTTGAATGCTGCGCAGCCCTTAGAGTGAGAGGGGAAAATGATGTTGTGGAACAAGGCGAGTCAGCAGAATAAGACCCAGTCACTGGAGGAGTTTTATTCTGCTGCTCCCAAAATGATTTTGGATGACTGGAGTTTTTTTTTAAGTTTTTTTCAACAGAAGTCAAACAGAGTTGCAAAAACAACAAAATATCCAAGACAACAAAGTTGTAACAAAGCTCCAAATTTGTCACTTGGCACAAACAATGGGCTTCTTGAGGACGTTTAAAGACAAGTACACCCTTTCCAACCTAGGGTTGATTTACTAGGATAATACTCCATAAACAGAAATAGCAACTTTCCTGCATAGTGTTTAAGCTTTGATGTACTGACAAATTCCCATGACACAAAACTCAATAATTATTCCTTGGTAGCCCAACAGTATTACTCATCCACTGTTGCCCCTGACAGAAGCCTGTTATTCATTAGGCTGATTACACTTAAAGATACTCATACTTGACCAATTATATCATATTTACACAAGATCTTAGGAGGAAACTATTGCTTGTATATACAAGCAAGCAGGGCTTAGCTGCAGCTCATGCCACCCCCGCGACAGTGGCTTATGCTAGCAGAAAGTTGAGAGAAAGCACGAGCTCCAGAGGAAGACCCACTGTTTACCACGACATGGTATATACCCAAGGTCAGTGTTTGCACTGTGATTTCAATGTATATTCTTTAAAGGAGTCACTAATCTCCAATGCAGTTTGCATGTCAGAAAAGTTCTATTGCTGTCCGGTTATAAGTGCACACCCTGATGGCCTGTTAATATGTCAGTCTGGCTGGTATAATTAACAGGGTCATCACGCACTACTTTAAAGTCGGCCTCTTACATCATTGTTGCAAAGAAGCCATGTGTGAAGATGGCGCAGATATTTCCTTTGGCTTCCACGAGTGTATATCATGGAATTCACACATGCCAGCGACTATACAAATTAAACAGCTAATCTTTCATCATACTCCGTGATTCATTGTGCAGGGAAAACATTCCATTTGTTACAATCACATGTTGGACACCAACTCATTTAGTAACACATGATATCAAAAAAAATCTTTTAAAGCCATATACTACCCAATACGATTGGCTGTACATCAGTCAGAATCCAAAGTTACGACTCAGTCTGAAGCAGTCTGCATCACACTAATGGCACAGATGTCCTTATTCCCACTGCTTCTGTTCCGCTTAGGCCCCCCCACGCTGACAAGCACAAGCACGCACAAGCACACACAAACACAACCTCACACACACACTCACGGACACACACACACACACACACACACACTTATTTTGCCTGGCCTTTATTGCTTTAACTGCGCTCTTCCCTTGCTTATTCTTCCATGTAGCTCTAAGCAAGGAACATTCTTGGGTAACAGGGACAGTAATTCTCTCTCTTTCTCTTTTTAAGGGCACCGACTTCTCGCTGGGTTACTTTTGGGTGCCTCTGCAACTTATCCACTCCGAGAGGCACCTCGGATCCTCATTGAAAAGTGAAATACTTGTGGCTGTCGCGAAAAGAAATCACTGACAGGTTTGCGCTTGCTTATCTACGTGCACAATCATCTGTCCTAGATCTTCTCCAACACAGGCACTCACGAGTTGCTGCTGAGAATTACTACCCTGAGTTCGCCATCGCCACAGGACAAAGCTACCATTTTTCCCACAAAAACGAATAGGGCCAATGCTTGTGCAATCACTTCCTCTGCTGACTCAAACAGATGCTGTTGAGATGCTTCCTCCCTGCTGTGTAAGTGTACATAATGCTGCTTTTATAACACATGTCAGGGAGAGTTTTAGCAGCTAGTCCCTGATGCAGAGGTGTGAAGGGACTGCCTCGCTGACTTCCCCGGACCTCTGATTGAAACCAGATTTGTGTCCCCACCAAGCAATTTCGCAATGATGTAATCCCATCGCCATTTTAATTTCAGAGGCCTTATCTTTAATTAATCGTTAAACACATGAGTGGAATAGATTATTCATAACTGGCTGCAGTAGGGAACATGGCAGGGGAGGTCAAGGATCTGGCTTGCCATCATATGTAGTCATTTACATCAAGTTTAAGGAGAACAGACACATACCTCAATGCTACTTTTATACAAATTAAAGGAAAACAATCCTTTTGCTGGAAGAAGGCTCTAAAGCCAAATCCTTCCCCCAACGGAGCCTGATAAGAAATAATAATAATAATTAAATAATATATAGCGCCAAATCTCAACTGGCTTTTCACATTGCACAAGTGTTCTTTTGTAAATAAACTAAACGCTGATGTTGTTTATCAAATGTATGTGCCACATTAACTTTCAGTCTCTACTGCATTGCTTTGATGCTTTCAATCTACATATGAAATATTGTTTCATCTCTACCCGGGCACATCAAGCACTGGTGTATATTCATTCATTACTACCATATCTTACAAGCATAAAGCATAAAAGCAAACGTAAATACCCAAACTGTAGATGAAATACACATTAAAAGATTATGCTTACATGTACAAGCAAATGGAAAAAAAACACTCTATGATATGAGTCTGAAACCGAGTTGCTTACACACTTCAGAGCATTCCTGGTGATTTACTTCCACACATAAATTGCTCAGTTCATGCTCTGGCAGGGGGGTGGGGGTGGGGGTTTATGGAGCTGTAAAATTAGACTCACTTTATGGAACCAACAGCAAGAACCACTACTGTTTTTTACGCTCGATATTGATTAAGTGGTTCAGTGTTGCCAAGCTGGTTCACATTAGTATACACATGGACATGCTGTGTGTCGTTTTGAAGATGCTCATTTTTATCTGTGAAAAGAGGGGTTTTGGCAGAGCACTCTGAAGTTGATTACTCGTTGTTTACAGCAATTATTGAATTCTGACCAATGTTTGAAGCAACAAAATTGCATATCAAGGTCTTATCCTTCTTTGGCGAAAGAAGGAAAATGTTCCTAAACAAAGTCAGGGAAATGATGGCCATATCTGATTAGGTTAATGTATGCTACAGGTTTAGCAGACAGGCTGAACAAACATGTAATCAGATAGCTAAAACAGTAGGTTCTTTTTGTTCACGTCTGCGTCGACCTTAAACAACATTTTGTTCTAATTCAAATTTCCTTCCAGCAAACGAAAGGCGGAATGAAACAAAATATAACGACTCGCTGCTGGAAGCTCCCACATAGTGGAATTAAAAACTCATGTCCAAGTCACCAGCTTTAAGGGGAGTCAGGTTGTACTTATAGGACATGAGAGCAGATTAAAAAAACCCCGGTGCTGCCCGAGATTACAGGACTACAACCACTTTCGCATGAGATAGTGTCCAAATGCTTTTATGTCAGCAAGGAAAAACAGCGTCAAATAATAACAATAATCTGGGGCACACATGCTTCCTACATCAGCTAATTCTTCCTCCTCTGTGAATGAATGCCCAGCCAGTGTTTATAATTCTGAAGCGGATCTCGCATCCATCCATACCGCTGAGTGTGTTTACACAAAGTGACATTTCTGTATGAGCGATTTCGCCCTTTTTCCCCCCCTCTATCGGAGGAAATCACATGCGGGTGGGGGGTGAACTCCCTGGGATAGGAGAAGAATTAAACAAGACTGTGACTATTATGCGCAAATGAACTGAAAGTAAAAAAAAGGTTACAATGGAATGAGAGTAATCCATATTTATCTCTGAGGAACTTGGGAAAAAAATCAAATGAAGTGACACAAAATCAGCTCTAAAGCCGATGTGTTTTGACTTGCCAAGAAAGGAAAAGTAAAGGAAAAAATTGTCTTTCAATCAATGTCCTAGTCTCCTACAATAATTAATTGTTGTAATGTAAAAAATATTAATATATTGGAAATAAGAGTCTACAACAAAGTGACAAACAAACCATCGAAATGCTCCACTTCAAATACCACAAAGCATGAACACAAATCACAACCATAAATCTCTATGACTGGCTCTTGTTACTTTGTGTTGTGTCAAGTGGATCCATCAAAAAAGTGTTCATGTCATCGCTCCAGTTCCAGTGCTTAAACTGCAAATTAAAATAGTCCAACTTCTGTGGTTTAAGTGAATTGAAAGCCCTCCTTACTTCCTGTATGGAAATATAGTGAGGAGGAAGAGGACCAGAGATTATTAGCAACAGGCAGAAGTGTCACATGAAAAGAGGTTAGGTGTAACTGGAATCCCCTTCAACCATCTAACAGGTTGCCGGAATGACCACATATCAGAGAGCTTCATCAGGCGAGGGCTGGAATAAAGGCTGCATTTAACCAGTCTCATCTGGACCCTGTCACACTTTACATGTGGAATGACAGTGTTCTCTTGGAATCAGCCTGGCTCTGGCTTTTTGGTGTGTTTTCTAGCACTGCATCTTGTTCCAATAAGGTGTAAGGGCCATGCAAAATGTGAGAAACACAAAATGGAGAGAGAAGCTTGGGAAGATAAAACTCATAGAAAGCAACAGGGAGGAAACGGGACTGCTGAGTTAAATACGGAATGAGACGGGTAAGAAGGAAAGAGGATAATGTAGTAATTTTGGAATCATGCACAAAGAAGAAGTTTAGAAGAAATTATAAGAAGGCGTGTATCTAGAAGACAATTTGCCGCTGCAGCAACACCACAGCTCTGCTCCTTGCTTTCTATCCTCGTTTATTGTACCCTATTTACATATTAGCTCTAAGTAATTCCCTCCACAATAATTCGGCCCGTCAGTGTTGTGGAGCAGCGACTCCAGAACAGTGAGGAGGAAGTGGCCTCTGTGGGCCAGGCTCCTGACAAACCGCAATTCTAAACAGGCAGTGCTGTGAAAATACGGCATTCAAACAACACAATGCCAAAACTTCTGACCGCCATCCAAACAGCTGCAGGCACTGAGAACCTTTAATGTGAAAAAACAAAGAGAAAAAAATGGGATAGAAAAACATGGACCGATATAATCAAAGAAAAACATGCAAAACACAGTGGTGTCTGCTTTGAGCTGGCAACCGGTCCCGTCTTTGTTTAATCCAAGGGAACTGAGAGATGAGAACATGACAGGACCCCGTGCCTCTGTGGAATTGGAGTTTATACCCCCTTAGGTCTAAAAAGCATATTAAACAAAAACGCATGTCGTGTCGCATGAGGCTGCAGGGAGAGAGTGCAACACTAAGAGAAAAATAGTGTGGAGGGAAGAAAGAAAGAAAGAAAGGGAAGGAAGAAGGAAGGAAGGAAGGAAGGAAGGAAGGAAGGAAGGAAGGAAGGAAGGAAGGAAGGAAGGAAATAAGGAAGGAAGGGGGGAAGGAAAGAAGAGAAGATAAGGAAGGAAGGAAGGAAGGAAGAAAGGAAAGAAGGTAGGGAAGGTAGGAGGGAAGGAAGGAGACAGAGTAGAGCTTCTGTGGAGAAGCAAATCTGTATAGCAAACAGTCCAGGTGTAAAAAATTAGAGGAGATGGCACTTCAAACAAGCCCGTGTTCAGCCTCTTTCCTGTAGCCCTGGTGGCAGGAAATGCTGTACAGCATCCTGTGAGCTGACCAGGGAGAGACAGATGAGAGCAGACCAAATAAAGTGGGAGGTGAAGAGCAGAGCAGGGCAGATGTAGAAAATGTTCAACAACATCCTGCAGAGAAGAGGGAGATCAGGGGACAGACAGGGGGGTGGAGGGACGTGGAAAGAAACGGTAGAGGGAAGGCGAACGGAGGGAACTCAGCAGAACAACGGAGAGAGCGAGAGAGAAGAAGGGAGAGAGTGAAAAGAAGTGGAAGAAATAGAGAGAAGCTAAGGAGGTAGGGAAAAGACAGGAAACAACATCCTGTGTGATGATCTGGCACGTGGGAGGAGGGGGAAGAGTCCATTGTAGGGACACATGATGACTGAATCATGCATACGCAGGGGAGTAATAGAAAGCAGACATTAAACGAGGAGTTGAACTCGGCCGGTTGGGGACCGGAATTCATTTAAGAGGCTTTAAGGATATAGGGCAGAAGATACTTAAGTACTGTGCAAAAGTCAGCACACCTCCATCTGTGTACCTTTCACCAAATGTCAATGAAGTGCGCAGAAACAAAAGCAATCGAACTGTGACTAACCCAAAACCAGCACAGAGGATCCCGCATTTGTACTGTTAATTGTACTTCTTCTTTGACCAATTTTGTTTATTGATCCAGAATTTGAAAACTCAATTGCATGGAGCTTTTTTTCCCCCTCGTGGTGTACAAATAAATAAAGTGCAATAGCATTTTTTCATATGATATTAAAACAATAATAATAATAATTCAAAGCAAAATAAGCAATATACCATAGATTTGAATTAACTGTGTGGTAGCGTACCTGCATCTCTGAATCACTAAATCCACTTCTGCCCGGAAAAAAAAAAGTTACAAAACTGGGAATTTTGTGTGTGATGAACTTTTGCCACATGTGCCACTTGGCCCATGGATGCAGACTTAGCAACAGGCATTTACTGCATTGATTTGTGAAGTAAAACTCATTTCGTTTTTCTCTGCCACTGTCACTAAAAGCAGTAGAGAAAGGACAGATATAAGGAGATGGGAGAGAGAGGGCATATTTCTCCTGGACTGGGAACAGTGAAAATGCATCCGACAAATGTCTCAACCAGGCACAGAGTCGGTGAAATAAAAACTGCATGACAGGTGTGTGTCATGTAAGGTTGTGGGGTGGGAAAAATGTTATCCCAGTGCCTCTCAGCTGTATCTTGTAGCCTCTTGTCATTATTAACAATTGTAAGGTGACTATAAAATATAAATATAAATCTATTAACTCCTTTCAAAATCTTCTTATACCCACTAATTGTAAGAGTTAATGAAAGCATATCTCGAGATAAAGGGATGGGGTGGGTGGTGTGGACTTGCTTGTGTGTGCTTGTGTGTGTGTGTGCGTGTGTGTGTGTGTGTGTATGTGTGAGAGAGAGAGAGAGAGAGAGAGAGTGATGGGGCAGGTGTTGTGTGTACTTGCTTGTGTGTGTGTGTGTGTGTGTGTGTGTGTGTGTGTGTGTGTGTGTGTGTGTGTGTGTGTGTGTGTGTGTGCGTGTGTTTGTGTGTGTGTGCGCGTGCATGTGTTAGGAGGGTAAGTTATGGGGAGAAGAAAGGGGACCACCGCAGTAGAATTGTCTACACGGTGGCTTCACATTTCCCGCTCTGGTTCTGTCAAACCTGCAGCTATTGTAATATTCACACGCACTCACACATCTTTCTCTCTCTCACACATTGTCTCACACACACACACCACTCTGTACAGACTTAAACTGCATATACCGGTACCTGCCATATACTAATCATGAACCCATTAACAAGAAAACATATTTTTCGACGTATTGCATTAAACAATATAAAAGGGGCAAGACAAGATCGAACAAGTAAAAGCAGAGAGATACGTCAAGCTCATGTATAAAATGATAAAAGTTGTATATACGCTTTTCTGTATCAAGCCCCATGCATTAAAGCAACTGAGAAAGGCCCCACTTTAGTGTCGGCATGTGGTTCTTTCAAGTCTGTTGGGACCTCCTGGGGTTGTAATGTGCCTCCTATTACACAAGCCATAGGCTATTACACCACTGTTTTCTCATTGGCTTCCCAGATCCACAGAAGACCGCACGGCTCCGCACGCACGCACGTGCGCGCACACACGCAGACGTTTGAAAGCTTTGCACGTTCCTCCATTCGTGAGGTCAATATTTTTTTCACTTCCATTTGAGCCTCCAAGTGCCTGAGCTCTGATCGGATGTTCCACTGTGTAGCCTACTGATAACTGCAGCTTGGCAGCAAACTACTGACAACGAACAAACATATGTACATGGACACAGGCTTTAAAATGATGAACGGGGCAAGCTCAAAAAGGAGGTGTGCGTATATACAGAGTATGAATAGAATGGAATTGAACATATAGGTTCCTTTTTCTGTGGAATACATATTGAGGGGAAATGACACACTAGTATAGTTCTAATTTTGTAATATTGCAAATATATTTTTGCATAATTTGCTAACTGCAACAGGACCACACTGTAATTACAAAAAAGGCCTCGCTTCTCTGAGAAAAAAAACTTGCCAACAACCCTCCCTCCAAATTTATTGTCTCCGACGTTGCTCTGCATATCAGCGCATGGCTCGAGTTCAGCTATTCCGTCTAAATCTCATGGAAAAAACGAGACAAAGTGGAGACACACTGACTATCAAGTAACTGCTCCCAGTGCTCCTAAATTCCCCCCACAATCCACCTGGCCTCCAACACTGCAGCGTGACTGGCCAGTCAGACTCCCTGTCAGTACAATGACCGCTTCAAACCAACTAAACAGGATGTCAGAACATCAACATGTCATGAGCGGGGAGAAAAGGAACTAAAACATCATAATGCACAAGGCTGAGGTCGGACTACACACACCGGCGCATACACAAAACACAGGCCCTTACAATTCCATACACACACATACACACGCTGGAATGTGTGTGTATTGCATGCAGTAGTTGAACGCAGAGCTTCCGAGGTTGGTGTTACGGGTGTATTCTTGGAACCCTTGTATCCTGCTTCAGGATGAAACGTTTACAGTCTCACACCCACACGCACACACACACACACACGCACGCACACACTCACACACTCACACACGTAGGAAAATTCACTGAGGCTGAAGCTATGTAGCCAGGTGGTCAACCCCTGGATAAGACCCTTTAATGAGAGTGGGACAGCTGAGGGGTGATCCCTCTCGCCCCTGTCAGCATGTACTCTGACTTGACTGACAACAGTATGCCAAAACACAAAAAACGGTTTCCGGGAAGCTCTCAAATAAGGTCCGTCGCCTTGAGTGCCACCAAAAACAGGAACGTGAAATGGCCAGATGTTAAGAGAAAAAAAAAAGTTGTGGGGAACTCATGGTGAGAATGTGTGTTGGTTCTGCAGGCACAAGGGCTCAGATGTGAAGGGGTAACTGTAATGTACAGATTTAGCTTGTAGTTTATTTGGACCATTTGATTTCTATACCACAAATGGCCGTTGCTAAACGAAGGGTTTATATTCAGGGCTCATCTTATCCTGTGAGAAATCAAAACGTGAACATCTATTTTTATCCTGTAGGTGGTGATGGAGAAAAGAGAACCATAAGATGCATTTTTACATTTGCGATCTTATCCTCCATATGAATGAAAATTTCAGCCTATGGATAATGCAAATGATGCTAATGCAACATAAATGGTTGAGGGGTTGTGAAAACATCAACATTAGTTTGTTTATTTTCAGGTGACAATGACTATGGGTTTAACATTATCAGTGACCTCCTCGTGTTACAATAGGGACGATGGAAGATTTCCTCGAAATGGAAATATCTCTCCAAAACTCAAGCCGGACAAAAGTGTTGAACCAGTGAACCCAAACACAAAAGGATCGACATTGCTACTCCAACAGCCACTCTGCTGTAAGCCAAAAAAGAGGGGAAAATAAGTTGTGGTTTACTTGTTTGATTCCCCTGTGGTGAGCCCTAATACTCGTTTCTCTCCCCCTTCTCCCCCTTTCTCTACATTGGAATCATATGCATAAAAAGGGCCATAAAAATGTATAGCAGGGCCCATGCTGAGGTTTTCGCTTTCCAAATCCCCCTAAACCTCTAACTGCAGGCAGAGGAATACAAGTGTTGTGGTGCAATCTTCTCACAGAGGGAAAAGGCCTGAGAATAACATCACAGAGGCCACAGATATTTATGGAATGAACCACAGGCTGTACACAGAAGTCAGCAGACACCACAACACAGCACACAAGACGCTGTATACAGCTCCCTACTTGTATACAGGGCAAGAGAGTGGCGGTGGAACACAAAGTAAAAGCTCCGGTCAAAAGCTCAGCAATTGCAGACGGAGCAGAACTACAGGTGAAGAAATGGTGATGATAAAGTTATGTGCTATTCAGGCAAATATGAAGTAGCCAGGCAGTTTTAAGCCGATTCACAAAAAGGTTAGTTATAAATTACTTGAATTCCTCTCAATGATCAATAACTATAATGATTAAATATGCTCTTAGAAACTGAAATTCTTTGCTGCAGCATTCAAAACTACAGTCAGGTGCATCCTCCTGCCACCTGCAGCATCGCCTAATTCACTCTGAACAAAAACTGAGCGATAAAGCGCAGGGTCCTCTCTTTAGAGCTTGACAAGGAAGTAGTGGTGAGGCATAGATCAGGGCAAAGACAGAAGCGTTCAACCAGCAGCATTCTCCTTAGAGTTGGCTGCCCAGCCAAACTGTGGCCTCAGTGAGGGAAGTGACCGAGTCGCCAACAATTACTACAATAAAAACCATAACAACAGCACACCATTAATCAGGCCTTTATATTAGGGCAGCTCGATGGAAGCCACTTTGAATTAAAGGCACTTGCATGCTGGCTTGGAACTTAGACAATATGTCAGATGGTATTAGAGGATGAGGAAAAACATTACCTGGTCTGATGAGAGAAAAATTGTAGGCAAACCTACATATCTGTCTTGTGAAAGCACAAACCTAAACCCCACAGATCATCTGCGAAGAGACCTAAAATGGCAGTTCACAGTCACTTTGGGTTTTGATTTTTAATACATGTGCAGAGAAAAAAAAATGTAAACTATCTTTTGATGTCGTCAGTCTAGTGTGCTAGATCGATAGGCAGGAATTTATCCTTTTAAAATTGAATCTACACGTGTAAGGGGGGGTTGACTACTCTCTCAAGGCACCGTACAGGCTGCTATAAATCACTGGTTACACTCCGTACTGATGTGAATGTTACTTCTAATAATCTGTTCAAAAGCGTCCAGTAAGACAGCAAGAGGAATGGCCGTTGGTCAGCCTGGACAGCATGGAGCACAGCAGAGCTTCAAGAAGACTTATGGCCTCATAATGAGTTGCTGGCTGGACTGTACGCAGCGACCGGCTTCATAGATCAATGATCACATCCACTAACAATCATCTGGCTCCGTCTGTTATGCGATTGTAACATTAGCTCGGCAAACACAAAAACCTGTCTTCCCCTCAGTCCGACGGCAGAAGGGGGGAAAATGGCGTTTTCTCCTTTTCCAGGAAATCGGCTTACATGATTTGTCCGCCGTGTCAACTGGGAGACAGAAAAAATCTATCAATCACACTGGTTCCCACGGAAAGGGAAGACAAATATCACTTCACTGCACCAAAAAAAAGGTGGAAATAATCCACCTCGAGCGGCACCGTTCGGTGACCGGGTCTAAACTTCCTTTTCATATTACGAAACATTGTCCGAGGACCGTTTCAGCATGAGCCCTCGTGAACCCAGTCTCATCGGTCAGCTCTGTGCGGCCTATCCTGTCTGAATTAAAACATAAATTCTAGTGCAAAACTTTAATAAAAAGGGGCGTATGATTTACTCTGGCTCGCGGCTGTCCCCGATTTAAAACAATTCGATGTTGCATTAATCGCGAACGTCAAGGCAATGTGAAATATGTCCTCGGCGTTTACCAGCACCAGGTGTTTCATTTGCCGGCCTGACAAAAAACAATGTTTACTCTGGCTGACCCTCAAATCCTTGCTTATTTTATCTTCCTTCTCCAGAGAAAAGAGGGAGAACATGGGTGTGCGTCTCGAGTGAGAGAGTGGTGGATTAAAAGAAAGGCAGCGGTGCGAGTGGAGCTAAATGATTTAGGGTTGACCGAAAAAATGCTTATCATCTGAAATGCATGTCGCTCTGACAGTCCCAGTCCAAAATGAGCACGAGGATGAAGCACGTCCTGGCTTTGTGATCCCTCAGAGACGCTCCCGTTGATGAAATCTTTCACACTATTAGCCACTTCACCTCTGTTTGACTGCTGGGTGGGTCTGCTATAAGCCTCAGGTTCAACAAGCTCTCGTGGCTCTGTTCCATTTCAACGTTTCTTAAAATCATGATTAAACATTTAACACACTTCAGCTAAACTCACTTAAAGCCATCCATGTCGTATCGAAAGGAAATTCTTGTAAAAAAATCTATATTTAAGTCAGAGTCATAAGGGGGGCAGCGATGGCATCGATATACACGCATAAACCAACTGAAAGATCAGAAGAGCTACTAGGCCAAAAAAAGGACCAATGCAATTAAAGAGATTTACTCAGTTTGGTTTGGTTTTGCCCACAGTTCTATGTTAATGACACACTGGCATATTTTCACAAAAAGACAGAATTTAGAACAGCAAGAGGGTAGACTGGGGAATTAAGGTCCTCTGATTATATTTTTAAAGCCTAAAAGTAAAGACAAAAATAGATAAAGAGAACACTAATTCAAACAGCCCACGTCTGGCTGGGTAATCCCCACAGACACCATTTTTTACTGCATAATGTTGCTTTGCTTGTGCACATAAAGTACTACAGGAGCAGGGGGTCATTTCTAACATAAATTCTTTCAGCACCGTATTACCAAACTTAATTCCGGTGCTTCCAAAACGCACAATTCTAAATGTAGCTCATTATGAAAAAAATCCCATTATAGATTTCTTTTATGCTGGTAATACAGATAGTATACATCATTGCCCCTGCTGCCTCAGTGAGGAGTTTATCATTAAACCTGCTCCGCAGCCAGGGGAGTTTTTAAACCAACTCCTAAATCAGAGTATAAGTGTAGGTCCTGGGTGTCACTGTGTGTGGCCCGAGCAGCTCTTCTCCTCCACTGCGGGAGCGGAGCAAAGCCGGCACACTTTTCGCTGGTGTAAACAAACGGGGAAATGGGGTACTTGGCAGACGACTAAAGTGAGTGATGAGGCAAGTGTGCACTGAAGCATCTAATGAATCATTTGCTGGGAACTCTGGGTTTTATGAGGAAAAGAAAGATGAGGAGAGAGACATGACAGAAGGAGACCAGCTGAAGAGTGTGCAAAAAAAAAGAGAAAGAATTGCATTACATATGAAAAGAAAAAGTAAGAGAGCTGCAGCTGTCATATAGATGCCTGAGAGGATCATTCATAGTTTTTTCCCCGACGTGAGGACAAGAGATTATAATGCATAAAACATGGAGGCTCTCCTAATCCTACTAGCGCAGCAGCAGCAGCAGCGGCATGTGAACCCCAGTGACCGCTGGAGAATTTACTGAGGCGACTGTTGATGCAGTGACAGGTTTGCACCTTTGAAGGGAGCTGATTGGCCAATGGCCCTTATTTTTTACACCCTTCCGTCACCCTCACTGCCTCAAATTAATAATCTTCCACAACTGAATAAACAAACTCAATGACATCAGTATTCATTATAGGACAAAACTGATGTCTTGTAACTTTAAAACTAGAATGTCTGCTACAGTGCTGGTAGAAGCCGACCCAAAAATGTTTACTGTATTTGAATCGTGTCTGTAAATTCACAACCAGTCATTACGTGTTATGAATGGCCTTCCCCACAAATAAAGGGTAAATTACAGAGGGTTATTTTGCCTACAAATTATAAAAAGACAAATTATATATAAACACGATCCTGTCAGTTTTATAGTGCCAACAACACATATTAGTTTCCATAAATGATGCAAAGTACAACATAAACATAATTTTCAGTTTACAATTTCCCAAACAGATTTGGCTATAGCAATGTGCTGCAGAATTACAGTATAGTAATTGCACAATTGAGTTTGTATTATACAAACTCCATTGTGGAATTCAAAGAGAAAAACGGATAGAGATTTTCCTTTCTCACAATTTTCTGACCAGGTGAATAATCTCAGAGAGGTGGATGTTCTTTCCTACTGCTGGTCAGTGGGAAAGAAAGTACACTTCTCTTATTTTCCCACCTCCCTGGGGACCTGTATTCCTCTATTTCTCCATCCACACTTCCCGTGCAATGGAAAGGATGCTACTGTGGGAGAAGGGTGCATGTAATGTACTGCCAGGGAATTTTATTAGTAACAGGCTGGGCCCTGGCTCAGCAGGCTGTGTTTATCTGTGGAGGGGAGATCCCCATCACAACCACTTATTACGACATATATATGGGTTCAACCAGACAGCCATTCAACAGCAATAAGGGGCTGGCTTACTGACCATAGTGTGCTGGGACTGAGACCAGTCTAACCAACACTAAAGACACAGAGAGGAAAAGCCAGAGTGGAAGGAAATGACAAATACACGTGGACACGCTACTAAGACATAAGAAGGCAAGGAAGAATGGAAATAAATGGATGGAAGCATGGAAAGGACATATGAAACGTATAGCAAGAAGGTTAAAAAAGTGCATGAAAAGCACATCAATCATTAAGGAAAGCAGGAAGAATGGAAGGAAAAAATGAGGAAAGGAAGACGGAACCAGAAATAAATGAGGGGGTCATAAACAGAACACGAAGATACATTCATGGGATGAGAAAAAATAAAGGAGAGAAAATATAATGTTTTTTAAAACTCCAAGAAATCTCCTAGATTGGAATGTGTATGACAACAAGCCACAGTAGGAGGTCACGAAATGGAGACCATTGTTGACTTGGCAGAGCATCACCAATGACACAGCAGCCTTCTCTGCCGTTACCATAGAAACGCAGGCATGTGCGCTAATCAAAACAACAAACCAAAAAAACTTATTTTGAAGCAGCGGGATGCTCCGCAACTCTGCCACGGACAAACCATGAGGTAACCGAGTGTGTGATGGAATTTAGAGCTGTGTCATCTAGGTGTGGGGATGTCGGGAAATGTGCAGGATATTTCATAAACGTGTGCAGGCACAGTGATGCAAGAAGCAGCCACACACAGACGGGAAAATTCACATGTATATAAAAATATGATATGTTTTGCTATATCATGTCATATTGTCACAAAAAATAGCAATTGTTACGCATGACTCGCAGGTCACAAACGAGCGAAGAAAAGTAAATCCAAACTACTTCCATATTTTAACATCAAATATGGAGTCACACATCACAAGCAGAGATAAAAGGCCATGTGTAAGACTTACTTCATTTTAAAAGACCATATGCATCTGCGTTTGAAACCCCCGTCCCATCAGCAGAATAGAGTTGCGCAGGGTCCGTCAACCCACAACTTATAAAAGGCAATCTGACAGGAATGCCCATTTATATAACTGAAGTCTGGGTTGTGAAGGTATGTAAAGTGAGCAGGGTTTGAACAACAAAGACACATTTTAAACACGTCTATGCTCCGAAAAAGGGGAGACCCAATCTCCTCAGGGTATCTGACAGAGTGCTCCCTCTTCACCCGGTTATACAAGAAGCTTTTAATTAACTGTTCCATGAGTGGAAAAAAAAAATCACTGGGGAAGAAAAATGAGAGACAATGAAAGAAAATAGGAGCCGGGAGTAAAAGATCTGTGAGATTTTGCAGAGGGCCCAAACCACAAGAAAGTCAGGGCTGAACGCACGCTGGACATTCCCCGGGCCGACGATCATGTACAGCTTTTTCAAGACAGGAAAATGATTTCAGCTGTGTAAATTGACAGCGGCCTTGTAGCTGGAGATGAAGAGGGAGAAAGAGGGGAAGCCTGTAGCCCTGCGTCATAATTCCTGCTTGGTAAAGAAGCCCCTGGGGACCTTCTACTTCAGGGAAAAAAAAACGAACATCACATGATCAAATGAAATCGCGTTAATTGCTACCAAATGAATGGACATCGACTGGGCTCCAAAGCTTTACAGTCAAACTGGTTCCTTTTACCTTCTTTGAAGACATTTATATATATATACGATATGTATTTAAATAATGAAGACACTTTGTGCCCTAAAGCATGGTGTGACTTAATGGGAAGCTGAGGAGTGTTATAAGCATGTTCGCTCCATCAGGAAGTTCACACGTGCATGCTATTTAACGTTCACTCTTGCCAGGGTGTTATTACAGTAAATCCTACACAATATGAGGCAATCATTTCGTGTAAAGTGGACAATAACAGCAGAGCTGCTTAGGTCAGTCATTAGGTTGCGACCACATATGGCATTAGTGGAGAGCTTTATGCAGAATTGCGCCAAATGGCTACAAAGCCTCAAAAACACAATTTTCTCCCTATAGCCACAGCTTTAGTGAAAAACTCTAGATTGTAAACACAAACTGGCTTGCATGATTAGAGGCTCGCGCTGTGATTTTTCTCCACGCAACTTGGGAGAGCGCACACAAACACAGAGACCCAGAGACCCAGAGACACAGAGACACAGAGACACAGAGACACAGAGACACAGAGACACAGAGACACAGAGACACAGAGACACACACGCACACACAAGCACACGCACGCACACGCACGCACGCACGCACGCACGCACGCACGCACGCACGCACGCACACACACACACACACACGCACGCACGCACGCACGCACGCACGCACACACACACACACACACACACACACACACAGCAGAATGGAGCACAGATAAAGCACATGACAGCGCCTCGGTAATGGCATGGCGACGACTCGCTCTTTTCAATCGTGCGCCCAGAAGTGTGATCATCCCAAATTGGAGGGCAGATGTGAACAGGGAAGGTGGTGAGGATAATGCACGGCTAGGAATGGAAGGATGAACACAGAGAGCGGTCGGACGTAATTCCCGGGTTTCACTGCAGAGAGGGAAGTGGTGGCTTTTGGCTTCTGTGTGCAGAGGTTTAGGGGGTGAATGGATGTGGGTGTGTTTGTACACACTGCCATGCCTGCTGCTCGTATTTGTGACAGTGCACTCGTGTGTGTTTTATGTACATATATACTGCGTGTACAATATAGGCGCATTTAGGAGTGAATGACTGAGTTTAGGCTAGTTATTGTGTTAGCAAGTTCTCATGTACTTGACTATGTATTCTGTATTCCTGTGCTCATGTGGAGGGCTATATGCTGGTGTGTGTGTGTGTGTGTGTTTGTGTGTGTGTGTGTGTGCGTGCGTGCTTGTGCACTCAGGCCAGGGCTCAGCACCGTGCAATGCAATCTATGCGGGGCACCAGAGCCACAGAGGCACCAATCCTCTAACTACCATAGGCAGAACATTACTGGCCAGTACGGGGTGAAATTGCATGGCTGGTTTAACTGGGTTTTTCGGGTGAAAGTCTTGAGAAAAACTCCGGCTCATTTTCCGTGCCCACAAGAACAATCGTTTATCATCGGAGATGATAACAACATGGCCAACGTGTCAACGGCATAAATCTGGGTGCCGTTTCCACGGTAACCGGGCAGTTACATCCCATTAGCCGTACTAACTTGTACCAAAACAACCAGCAAACATTTCGCCCAGAACACTATGTGAAACTGGTGGGGATAAAATAAAAAAAGTCCCTGCACAACAGTAGCTATGGTTACTGATCAATACGTTCTTTTCTGCAGTACATCAAACGAGTAAATGAGAGACTCTGAGGGAGACAGCTTGGGTACTCTGGGAGAAATTTGGACAAAGTTGGAAAGTGTGGGGTTTTTTTCTCCCAGTCTTGCCTCGTTGGTTACACATCGCCCATAGGCCATAGACTCAATCTGCCTCCCTGCTCCACGCAGGCTCCCTTCAGACGACACTTCCACTAAGTGAAGGCAGAAACGATGCCTAAAGTGGCCTCCCCGCTCCTTTTGTTGTCCACCTTCCTTTTTTCTTTGCCTGCGTTTTACATCTTGTGTCAGCTCACTCACAGCTGCATAAAGCATTAGGCACCACTTTTATCTCCCTTATTACATGTGCTTGCCAGCTCCATATCTGCCCGTTTGCACAACTGCTCCCTCTATCTCCCTCACACGCGCTGTGGGGTTGCGGTTTTCCAGGCAGTTATGACACAATCCAGATTCTCCGAGTTGCCTGTAGTAGGGAAATGTGTTTTGCGCCGAGCTATTTCTCTCAGAAGTCCAGATTTCCCCTGCCTAGCAGCTTTGATCCACACGGCATGGGAGGCCTGTGTCAACAGTTTTGTGTTTCAGCTGTAGGGCCCAGCAGTGCCCCAAGGTGTCACTCACTGCTCTCTGTCATTATGGGGGTAGCCTCACCACAAGGCAGCACTGTCATTTGCTGTGCCCTTAAAAAATCTCCCATGAGACAGCAAACATCGTGAGGGCATGTATGTGCACCCATGTGCACTAACACCGCCTGCCTCACAACAGGTCTTACAGAGTGTGGTTCAAGGTAATATATATGCATTGCATTACACAATGTAAAAGCGAGATATTCTCTACACATACTGCATTTCATGCATGACATTTGTGGATTTTTTTATTTTTTTTTAATAAATGATCTAAAAAAAAATCTTCCCTATAACAGAGCCATAAATCCATATTTCACTCTGTTTTTAATTGTGCTTTTCACATTGAAAAGAGTAAATATTCATTTCCTTGTCAACCGCAGAAACCCGGACATGAATTTAGTGAAGTAGCTTTAGTGAGAAGAGAGTTTGTCTTACTGGTAGATGTCTTTTCGCAGTACTGTGCGGGTCAGGGGGTTATCAGCCTGAGGAGCCATGCTGAGGGATCCCATCTTTAATACCAGTGTGTCCTCTTGTCTCACATGGGGATCTAGCATGAGACACACACAGCCTTAGACATAGACTCAAAAGCAAAGCCTCACCACTATTAGTCATTACAGTATTACCAGCAGACAAAAAAAGACACCGTGCATCTATGACAATGATTTTATATTATGTAGGAGTATATATATAACTATGGTTGCGTCCTCACTGCTTCAAATATTTTTTTTTTGCAAATGTCTCCACGTAATACCACAACAGTGTGGTGTCTCTGCTATGTCTTGTCAACCATGACGGGGACTTTTCATACAGGAACCACAGACCTGTAGACTCCACAACAAAAGCCTGTGACATAATACAGTCAAGTGTTGCCATGTGTGCAAAAGTGTACTTGTCAAAAGACCAAAGGCAATTCTCTGACCTGATGCTGGGTGTTTGTCATGTGCTCCGGGACAGAAGACCCTGATCACACTGGTGTTGATGTAGATTAGGGGCAAGCATCGGGAAGACAGCGTGTGGCTTCTCATTGGTTGGCCTGCCGACTTCCCACGCTCTCTGTAGCGGCGTGGTAGTGTAGCCTGAAAAGACATCAGGCAAAAAGTATGAGAAAGTCATTGTTTTTGGCTGGTTCAAATGACATCATGATGACGTCTGACAAATTACATATGCTGTGTGAAGATGAAAAATGTGTCTAGAAGCTGTGTCCTACAAACTTTATAGAAAACTTTTTGTTGTCGATTACCTGCTGCATGTTAGACAATTCTTAAAAACAGACTCCCTACCTGGAGCACCCCTGCTACGGTGGCCAATAAGGGACAGGACAGCACCACATCGAAGGGCTGGGCGGTCAGCAGGATTTCTCTGAGGTACTGAGGGGAGCCGTCTGCCAGAGGATCAGCGGCCATCCGCTGGCTGGCGGCCGTCGCACCGCTGCGTGTCGGCCGCTCAGACCGAGTGGTGAGTTTGTGACGAACGTTCTTGGTGACGGCCTGAGTGTAGGTGATGGACAGGAAGCCGTGTTGCTGGTGAGAGCCCTCCAGGACCTTGGCTGCCGTCTGGCCAGTAATGGGACAGGACAAACCACACAATGTTGCGTATCATCATCACACCTAACAATCCCAGAAACACACTTTGACTCTTCTTTGTTATTTTCGGCTGATTTCTTGTGTTCTTCTTAGTATACACAAATTATTTGAGATCGTCATCATTTGGTCGTTATGGACAAGCTAGACGTTTACCTTCAGTTAAGCTCAATTTAGCAATTTGAATCTGAAACTCCAAGTTTATCTCAGCATTTCAGCAAAACGTCCCCTTAGAATTCAGCCAAAATAATAAAAAAACAGCCTTCTGTGCACAACTGTAAAAGAGCCAAGCTAAAGCTATTAGTTTAAAAGGATGTTTGAGCCTTATCCATATTTAGTGTAGTAATTTAGATTGGATAAACAAATAATTATCTAATCAATGATTGTGGCTATATTATGTGGTTAAATATTTTTTCAGAAAAAACTACATTTCCAATTTGCAAAGCAAATACAGGAGAAAATTAAGTAGCCCTTACAAACATAACTCCAACTGCAATTATGACCAGTTAAGAAAATAAATAGTTAAATAGAAAATTGTGGATCCTTCTTAAATTAAACTTCTAAAGGAATTTAAATGTATATTGTTTCTCAAACATCTATGAAGAACACACATCACATTTACTTTAGGCCACAGTTGATAGAGGATAAGCAGAATCAACTAAAAAGAAGAACTGGATTCTTACAGAGGGGAAAAAGCCAGAGAAGTGGCTGAAAGAGTCTTGCTTGCTGACGGGTCGAACCAACACAGTGCGTCTGTTCAGCTTGTCAGTGCAAGACAGCACCACTCCTCCACAGCTGCCTGAGCTCCGAACACCATCCTCCATACTGGAGTTGAGGAGAGGGATAGACGAGAGAGAGAAAATAGATGCCAAAAGGGAAAGAGATTGTGGCCAGTCACAGGGAGGCAGAAAAGGAGATAAAGGGTTGAATGTGTTTAGATAGAAAGGAGCAAAGAAAAAGACAAAAAGGGGAGAAATTAAGAACAGCATGAAACTTCAGGATGATTTTCCCAAAAGGAATTATGGAGAATACAATTTCAAGGATGATTGAAACAAAAGGACTTTGCACCAGCATTAACCAGCTACAATACTGACGAAATGGTCTTATACTATCCAGCAATAATAAACACTAAAATAGTGGCTTGAGAATAAAAACTATTTAAAGGGAATTTGAATTTAGAGGCCCTGACATGTTGCCAAGAGCATGTTATTTTAGTAGTATTTAGTAGTATTTTAGTTTCTATTCAGTTTGTCAGGTACAAGTAGAAGACCATCCTCAGAATCAACAAAAGAATGGACAAAGTCTCCTCCCACACCCTGCAGTGGGGTCCAAAAGTCTGAGAAGACCACTTTTCCAGTCCAGGAAAGTTTTGGATCCCACTGCAAATACACACATATATATGTTTATACACACAAGAACGATTGTCACCAGATTTTCTTGGCTTGATTATTTAGCCAGTCCGAGCAACTGGACAGACAGGGGGATGGAATTTAATATTGCAATACTATTGCTTTTTTTTCATTTTAAGGCCTAGCACAATGCCCCCCCAGTTGACATAGAGAGTGACAGCCAAAACAGTGTTATTTTGTCCTCGTGAATATCTCGGTTTTCCTGTCTGTCCAGCACCAGCAGAAATGAGAGACCTTGATTAGGAGCAGCAGAATGGCAGAGGCAACGTTTAAAGAGGCCTAAGGCCGCTGTGGGACAGGCAGAAGCCTCACCACTGCTGTCTCCTTGCACTGTAGAAGGAGTCCTTCATAGTGGCCAGAGTGCCAGTCATGCCCTGGCCTGGAGAGACACACAAGGCCAAACTTAAAACGGGCATCTGGTACTAATAATGCTGCCTTGGCAGTGCCTGATAATATCTCTTTAATGGCAACAGTACTTACACAATTTAGATAAGTGAACCGCAGACGGATAATGACAATTTATAAAAATGTTAGCAGCCTGGAGACATACACAAAAACATGCATGAAACTTACATTTCTAATAAACTTTAAATAATGCTTTCATGTGTAGATAAAAAACATTCATTATTCATCATGTGCAATTGCTTTGGCAAATTATCGAGACAGATACATTAGGGCTGACCCATAAGACACAGAGAGCACCTGTAAAGCAGAAATCAAAAAGATTATAACTTGAATACAGACACAATTATTGTTCTCACACCACAGAAACACAAAAAACAGTTGTTAAATGTAAAATACACACAAACATGCATACATGCACATCATTATTACAGCTACTCTAGAATTCCGACTCAAAATCATGTTTCACAAAACATTTCAAACAATCAAAATGTTTTAGCACCATCTGCGCCATTTCTTCATCACCCCTTCTCAATTACTCTAACAGAGCCCGACAAGTTCAGTGAGTGAGGCATGGGCTTAGTTTGTACATTCTGAGTGTGTGTGTGTGTGTGTGTGTGTGTGTGTGCGTTTGTGTCAAGCGTTTTATGCATCATTATCTTATGTGTGTATGTCAGCTCTTTCTGTGAGTGTGTATATGTGTCTATGTGCATTGCTCTAATCTCCCCACTTGGCTGCAGAAGTGACTAACACATATGGACCCCCCACAGATCACCATTCCTCCCTCCTTCGCTCTGCTCCCATCCAGTCACCCTTCGCTCCCAGCCATTTGCAAAACAGCTGGAAGACATCAGTTTCAATTTGTGTGAGATGCTCCTTGGAGCGACTAAGTGCGAACTGTCACCAAATCCCCTCTCGTTGGGGGGGGGGGCATCCCTGGATTTCAGAAATGGTCAAGAAACACCTTTGTTGGACAAGACTTGTCCAAAATAAGGAGAAGAAGAAGCTGTCGGATGTTCAACAGAACAGATCTTCCAACAGGTTAAAAAAACTGCAGTTTTTTAATAACCAATCTCCCCATCACACCCTTTTTTTCCCTCCTCTGCTCTGCGACAGTATTTTATTTTCTTTGCGAATGCCTTCTCTGTCATTTTCCTTACATCCTCCATTCTTTCTTGTCCTCCCCCTTTTTTTGACACAACCAGGCGCTCAATTACTTTTTTTACCTCCCATATTTGCCTCCCAACTCTAACTTTCCATTCATTTGCTATAAGTGAGATAGCTTCGGCCAGATGAAACATTTGCTATGTCAGGCTTGATTTAATCTGACCCACTGCACACAAATAACCTGGGGTGGGTCTTGAAAATACATAACAATTATCTGTTCAGAATGATTAATATGGACTCCAACCTCTGTGGACTCCCTTGTATACGTGGATGATACAGATTAGAGCGGGCCCGGAGCCCAGAGGTCTTCCACTGTGTCCTAAACAGCCATGACTCTAACCTGGCGCGGAAGATGGAGTGCTTTTCCGTGCCAGAACTACGGTTGGTTAAAAGAGTGTGGAGAACACATTGTTAAATGAACATTAAACTGAAATAACCTAGCAATGACAAAATTGACCCATTATCTATTTAGGAAGGCATAGAGCTCTACTAAAGAGATTAAGGTTGGCTCGGTCTCAGAAGCAATTAGACACACACCTGTGGGAGCAGAGTAGTATGATACGACCCACAACACCTTCACAATCCCAAATTGTCTAATCACTGACACTATCCTGGCTTGGGATGGTGCTCCAGATTGCATGAATCACATGTGGCCTGGCAGAGCGCAAATCAGCCGACTTGGTGATACAGGGAGGTCTGAGAAGCCTGCAGCCTAACCCAAAATGATTGCCAGAGTCTCGCTCTGACTTCAAGTAAAATGCATAGGACCCAGCCATGGTGATTTAAAAAATCTGCCAAAATCAGAATCTGTTCTATTATCGCATCAGTGGTCAGACCGCCAATTGCTAATGATGGGTTTCAATACAGGTGCAGAGCCCGGAAGGCCCATTTCCCTGTCAGTGTCTGGCTCAATCAGAGAAGGAGGCACTTTTGGGAACAAGTCTATACGGCACAGAGCTGAAGTCACAGAGGAACACTCTTTGGTGCTCTTGGATCCAACATAGCGGGGTGCGAGATCACCGTTTCATTATCTCCTCAGATTAAGACGTGGAGAATTGCCTCCTGCTAAGTGGTTTCTTCCCAACAGAACACAACCTCAGGCACGTACACGGTGCACCCTTGGAGCTGCTGACTCCATTGCAGATGTGTGTGATCAAGGCAAAGAGAAAGAAACACGGGGAAGAAAAAGGGGATTTAGATATATCGAAAATGAGGCCACTCTAATTGATGTGTGAATGTGTGTGTCTGTGGGGCTTGAAAACAATAATGATTGCTCTTCACGTATAGCCTCAGTCTTACTGTAATAATTTCAGAACCAAAAAGCTAAATTACCCCCATTTTGACTGGAGCGTGATGTGCGGAGAGATTACCAAAAAGGATATAGTGGAACATCGCCCGGTGGTTTTCCTCCCCTAACAACGTGTTAATGTTTCTGTAAATCGCTTCAGACACCGCAGGCGGAGAGAAAATGACTGACTGGCTGACTGACTGAACTCCTCTGCTCTGTGAGTCAGAGCTGGGCCGGCACGTAGTCCGTCCAGCCCGTCCGTCTACTCTGCCGGTCCGTCTGTCCGTTAATCTGTGGTCACCGCCACAACAGCTCGCTTGAGCGCTGATGACACCGAGGTGATAATCCGAAAAGAAATCACCCCCATGAGCGCAAGTGGAAACAGACCAAGTGTTAGTGGTGTTGGTGGTAAAAGTGTGCGTGTGCATGCGAGTGTACATGCCTCGACTGGGACTGTGGGAGAAAAAGCATGTGGGGGCAGTACGGTCACCTCGTAGATATAGAGGCTACCCCCGATTTTAAGTAGTCAGCCATTGCCGCACAATTACCAGCCACAGCCACCAGCGTGGTTTGTATTGTTTGAGATGTGAGACTCAATTCCTGAGTATTAAGTCGTCATTTTGTAGTTTAAACAACGTGACATTATCAACAAATCAAATCATCAGGAGTTTTTATTCCCAGGAAGGGTAATTCAGTTCTGAAGAATGCCGTCTTGCAAGAGAGGAAATCTTTTTTAAAAATCATCTATAAATATCTAAAAATCTAAAATCTTAAATTAGTCCAGGTGCCTACTCGGAAAACACTCCTGATGGTTCCGCTACCTGGATGACAGACAACATATCAAATTTTTTGAACAAATCAGTATGTTTGCATGAACTCGACTTTACTTTACCTGCGAGTGTAGTGGTCGACGTTAAAGCTGCCGACTTTGCATTTGATTTTTGTGTAAACGTCCTGGACGTCCACAGAGGCACTCAGGTCTTCCAGTTCACTGATGACACAAATCTCTGGCAGGGAAACAAAAAACAGAAAAAGATGTCAAAAATCGAGCATTTTAATCATGAAGTGAATCACAGTGTAAACACATTCATTCATCAAGTCGCTTATTCGTGTGTCAATCCTTGGTTTTTAATTTGACAAAAGTACAAAGTTGAAACGTCATGTTTTTTGTACGGTCTATAGCTCTATAGCCAACCTTGCACTTGGCAAACAGGCAGTACAGCTGTATCTGGACCTCAGGAGAGGTATGTGTGTGGGAGAATTTCATTTCTGTGGGCAAGGACCAGTACCGTAGTTAACCCTGGCCAGGTCCCACCTTTTGGCCTTGGTCCAGGTTCTGTGGTCAATGTCTGCACGTTGCACACACAGTGTGTGTCTGACACTGGCCCAGAGCTACGCCGATTAAGCCTTGAATCTATGAACACACATCTATTCAAATTGTTTGAATGTAGGAGCATAATTTGTCTCCCTCTCTCTGTCTCTCACACGCAAACGCACACACATGCACACACACACAGAGGCGCGCGCACAATTATAAGACTGCACATGTGGGCCTCTATGCACCTTGTATGCAGACAAACCCACCCACTGCAGGCAAAGAGAGTAAGCTTGAGAAGAACTGATTAACTTTGCACTGAACCGGGCCTGTGAGCTTAGCTGTAAGTTCTCTCTCATTGTTTCCACTGAGAAAGTCCCACAATCACAGACGGGCTTGGGAAAATGGACCTCATGCATGTAGAACTAAGGTTGTTGTTGTACTGTTGCCTTGTGGCGATTCTGAGAAACGCAGAGGTTGCTAATGCTTTATTAATATTGAAACACAAGTCTTCTTGGCTTTATTGTGGATACTGTGTGGAAAGAACTCTCCCAAGTTGTTAGATACTCAGAGAAAAAAAAACTCATAGTCTCCAACTTGGTGTTGATATTGATGTATGAGTTTTGTAAACCCACCCTGTAAGAGTATTGGAATCCCTTGGTCCCTTCGTTTAAATGGCTCATCTTGAAAGAAGGAAAGTGCATCACTGATTTGTGCCTTCGGCAAAGCCTGTGGAGACTTGTGCTTAAATTTCTACCTCTAACCTTCCAATACATAACAGCATAACATTATACCCTAGAACCAATAAATCTGGAAAGGCCTTTTTTTTTTTTTCCTTTTTCTGAAGAGACAAGAATCTTACTTCATCTGGAGTAAAAAAAAAAACACATTGCATCATAGAGGATCGACTGCAGTCCTAGTGTATCTGTGGCTTATTCATCTCAAAGAATGAACTTGTGATACTGGGTATCTGTGCATGCGTACACACAATTCTTATTTTCAATAACATGTATAAAGTGTTTCGTAAGAAATCAGAAAATTTAAATCTTCAGATCATCTTACAACTCAGATGGTGCATATTAAGTCAAAATCCAAAGTAATGCCTATTTAGGATCCGTCAAAGTAAAACCATCTCTGTGAGGTCCTCCAAAACATTCCATTTCCACTATTTAAGACCTTAAGCTGGGTGATCTGGTTGGCAGATGCTAAATATTACGGTCACCAATTAAAGGTAAAACTAGCCTTTCATCACCCCAGTAAATCTGAAAGGGGACAAGAGGCAGTTCACTTGGGACTCACCGCCCATTTATTAATTGTTTTGATTCTATTTTATTCCACCCAGCTGTTTTTCCCATCTGAACACTTGAATGGGAATTTAGGCAGGGAATAATTATTTGTTATGTTTGTAATATTAGTGTACCTGTCTTTTTGGCAGTTGGATCAGGAGCAAACAGTTTAACCGTGACCTTGGGCAACATCCACTGCATCCAAAGGCTGACCTTCCCACTGGTGCCGCCGATACTGCTCGTTTTCTGCTCCAATGTCACAGTGTCGGCGAATGGACTGTTGTCTGCAGCAGGATTCGAGTCACCCTGGGGAGCCAAAATAAGATTTGTTAAGTCAAGGCTGTCAGGACGGATACAAGCCATTATTTGAGCTAAAATATATAACATTTATATTTTTTATTAAAATGACCTGCTATATGAACACAGAACATAAGTATTTGTGAGCATTTTAGTTCACACGATGCGAGTTATTTAAAACAAAACCCAAGATTGTTATGGGAAAAAACACGCATAATTCCGAATTTACATTTGTCTCGCATCTGTTTGTCTGTGTGCTTGTGTGCATGTTGTTCCACCATATGTTTGGTGAATGCGCAAAGTATGTTTGAAAGTGTTGTCGCGTAGCATGTAGCCATAACAAAGAAACCACCCGCAATCAAGCCCTTTGGAGAGTGAATGACATCAGTGTCTGGTGAGCAGAACTCAACTCAAGAGCCGAGCAACGTGTGTGGGGGGAGGGGGGGGGAAAGGACCATTGTCTGGAGCTGTCACTGGTGCTCACCCCAAACTAAGCCACCAGCGCGCACATGGCCCGCTTTCACTCAAGTGTGCCAGGATACAAACGTCTTGCAGCCTGGGAGAGAATGGGAAGTGAAAACCGGAGATGGGTGGTGAGGTGGGGGGGGGGGGAGGGGTGGGGGGGGGGGGGGGGGGGGGGGGGGGGTGCAGGATGCGGCGGTGGAGGCTGCTGCCTTCTGTGAGCTCTCATCTCATTACTAGGGGTTTGGCGAAGCACTAGGGACATTTTTATTATTTTCTCTCACCCTCTTCCTGGTAGATCTGTTTTCCAAATATATATCTGCCCGGTTGACTCAGACAATATGGCAATTTGCTGCTCCAGCACTGCAGGATTTCACTTTTTTTCCGCAGATTCTCCCATTGCAGTGTGGTAATGATAGATTGTGTCATGGTTATCAAGCCTGGCTGTGGTTGGCGAGGTGGTTATCAACCATCTCAATTAGAAAGCACACAGCTGCTGGGCTGATTACAGTGTCTTAAAGAGGATCCAGATGAGGAAATTATGTCCCCTTTTCCACAACGGGTGGGGGGGGGTATTGAGGGCCTCACACTACTTTGCAAATTTAATTCATTTGTGTAGTTGAGGGTGGCTGATAGCAGAGCTCAATAACAACGAAGGCCAATTCAAGATTTGATTCAACTTAACACTGTACAAGGATCGTAAGAAACATAATTGGAAAAGGTACAACGTTTTTTTACAACAGGCTATCTGTTGAAATATTTAGGTTTCAAAATCCAGCAGGAAAAAAAAGTTAAATAAACAATCCACCAAAAAATTCAAGCAGTAACAGACTGGAGCAACCTGAATGTGGAGACTGAAAGCTCTGCAGGCAATGGGATAAGACTACTCAAACACCTATAGGGAACATTAATTAGCCAATCTTCATATGGCCTCAAAATGATAAACATTAATGCTTTACAAACAAACAGACAAACATTAAGAATCACAATGCTACAACACTTTATCCAACTTTGGTCCCAAGCAGTATCATTTTACATTACCATGGAACCAAACCATCAAGGTGCATGTGTGTGTTTTTTGTGTGTATATGTTTAATAACTGTGACTGGCAGTGAGTAATATGAGCCAAGTACTAATGGCGTACAGTCAGTCTCAATGAGAGATATTCTAGTGTCAACTGACATTTGAATACTAATTATTCTTGAGGCAGAGTCAAAACATAGCACTCTGCAAGTGCATGCGTGCGTGCGTGCGTGCGTGCGTGCGTGCGTGTGTGGTTAGGACTATTTAGTTTACAGTTCTGGCCACTTGGTAGGATTAGGCTCTGTAATGTCATGTGTGGAAACGGGAGCCAGCCGCTGGCGCAGTGGGAAGCCCACTGTGTACTGTAGAGTGGTTACGTTACAGCATCGAACATGCGATTGCCCCTACTTTTCATCCAAAACTTTAAAACGCTGTCACATATACTGTAAGCTGATTTCACCACAAAGAGAATAAAGAGCTACTTTTAACGGACTGACATCCTTTGGCTTCAAACCAAAAAGGCTAAATTTAAGGTGTTTCAACGTCCGAGTTGTTAAAATCCAGGCAATGTACATTTTGTAGGGAAACAAAACAGATTTTTCTTTAAAGCCTTCCGGAAATCTCAAATAGATGACCACTCTCAATAAAACATTTAAAAAAAAATCAGAGTAAATGACATATGCAGTCATTGTGTTTTTAGGGCGCTTGAGTATGTGCAATAAAAAATATGCTAAGATACAAAAATGTACTCATAGTTTAGTAAGAGTGGGTTTCTTTTTGTCACAAAGTAACCATGATGATAGATAGAATATATATATGTATATAATATACATTGCTCTTTTCTGTGGCATATTACCAACAGATCTGAACTACATGCTGGACGTGTGACGATATGGATTACCATGTTCGAAGAATACGTTCACATGTTGGATTATACGATCACTGCCTGTTGCCATGACTCAAATTGTCTCTCCTGCCAAAGGAAGACTCTTTTCATTAGTTAGTAATTCAGTCAGTGTGAAGCTAGTCCAGATCAACTATGCCTTACCACACATCTGCTGTGGGTTCGGATTTTTTTGGTCACCGTAATCAGATTAGGGGGTTTCCTAACTTGACATGGGTGGAAAGAGTGATTGCTATACTGTATTGAGATAATGATATTATGTTTGTTGCACGGGTGATTAATAGGCTGTGTTTTCTCTGTGAGCTTATGCCACACAGACTGGAAATGTAATGTGACAACATCCTGTAATTACCATTTGTGGCTGCAGAGGCCACTGTTGAAGCAGCCCTGCAAAAGTTACACAGTCAGTGTGCACCCCCCCCCCCCCTCCTCCACCCCCATCAAGGTGAGGCCTTGAAGAACAGATGTGATGATGTGGTGTAGGTAGAGGTGGGCTCTGGCACGTTCCTGGGCTGCCAGATTGGGGCCCCAAACACACACAGAGACCCACACACACGCATTCTTAGAGGGAGCTATTTTCCCACACCTCCACAGGCCAAGTTGTAAAGTATACAATTTAATTCCTGGGCCTCTGCGCTATAAACGGGCTGAGGATCCGGGTTTATTTTCTCTGCAGAGTTTGTCTTTGCTCATCAGAGAGACCCAAACATTGGAAGACAACAGCAGGCTGGAAAGTGTCAAAGGAAGATGGAGGGAGGGGGGGGGGCAGATTATGAAACAGTGGAAAGAGAGAAGGGCTTAGGGACAACTGGAAGCATGGAGAAAAGTTTGGAGTGCAAAGAAAGGCTTTAGAAAAAGAAAGCATCAAAGACCGACCTGATTGTTCCCATGAAGTTTTGATATCAATTTCTTATACTTTAACTGAACTGATTGTCATGTTAGGCATCACTTTTTCCGTTGGTTATTATTTTTAACGTTGAGTGCTTTTAGAAGAGTCTTTGTTTTAGGGGGTTGTGTTTGGTTGGTGGTCAGGTTTTAGTTACCTATTGTCAGGTTCAGAAGTCTGTGCCAAATGTGGATCGAAGTTTATGTGAGAACATCAGGATTGGATCAACAAGAGAGGAGGGGAGAGAAAAAAAAAGAAAAAGAAAAAAAAAAAAGCTATGATGAAGAGAGTGACAATTTAAGAATAAAAAGGAGAGAGAAGCCGGCAAACGTATATGAATGGTTTGATTTTATAGCAAAGGAGGACATAAATGTTAAGAAGGGCCTGAGCGGGACAGGAAAGGGAATGGGAAGGGGGGATTGCAGCACTGTGGAGGACAGACTGCTACCACTACTGCTTGATACGGCATATCAAGCAGCTCCCGCGTTCTTGCTCAAACCCCCGCCTCCCACAGGACAGAATAACCCTACTGGTGTTTGTACTGCGTTAAACAGTGACAAGTGGGCAGGGGTCACTGCCGCCTTGTTGTAGACGCACTACACCATGGGACCTTCCTTTCCATACCGCAACAATTGGAGACGGATAAAAGCCGGATAAATGGAACACACTCCACTACTGTGCTCAGAAGCATTGTTTTGCAGGAAGAGCCCTGGTTGTCAAATAAATTGAGACCTGGGCTAGTTGCCGCTAAATATACACATATCAATACGATCATATTTATGTATACTATATTCCTACTTTGAACAGACAATACACATATTACCGGTAAACAAAGGCCAAGGCCATAGAACCACAACTTGACTCTCTTGCTGCTACTCTAGGGTAGAAGACAGAGGAAGAAAAACATACCTGCCACATTACATAAGATTGGGGGCAAGCATCATCATCTAGGAGCAAAAGGAAAAAATAACATTTACCATTTGTTGCTGCATCCTTACTGTAATTGTTCCACTGGCTTTTAACGTGCCTGCATACACAACCGGCTTCACTCTCTGGGTTTGATATTTTGTATGAGTGAAAAAATGTAAATACAGGTTATTGTTTTCTCCAAATTATGCAGCAGGTTTATACTCAATCAATCCCCAGCTTACATGAGTCATTCTCAGCTCACAGCCTGTGTGGTGTATCTACTCCGGGTAAGAAAAAGACACACAAGTGCTGATGGGACTTTTCCAGCCTTGAAAACCCCTCCCAAACACAACACTAAACACAACTGCACGTGTGAGCACCGACCCAGCTCCTCAGAACAATAAAAACTACACTGAAACAAAATCATCAATCATCAGCTGAATTACTGCATGTGTACAGCACAGGCTTAAATAGCACGTTCTTTTTAACGACTCACAGCACACTGGGTGGAAAAATCAAAAATTGGTGGACATTTGCAGGATGTGGTCATTAGGGCTCTTATCAAGTAGCTCAACATGTGAGGAGGGGTTACCAGGAAAACAAATTCTTGTTAGCCTCGTGTTGTCCTGCAAAAGGCTATGCAAGACAACAGAATAGGGTAGAATGTGCAATAGCAGCAGTAAGATGTGAAAAAAATTACACTGAATGAGGGACTGAATTTCCCTGTAGATGTAATTTAAGGCTGTTCTATGATGCATTGATGGCAGTGCACTTCATTTTTTTTAAAGAGGCTGGTTTATGGTTTTCATATTTCATAAAAATCATTCAACGGACAGAATAAAAAGGGGAACCGTGTGAGAAAAACAAACCTCAGTGGGGGAGCCGAAATCTGCGGAGGGGCTGCAGGTGCTGGTGTCTGGCAGGGCTGTGCCGGCACTGCTGCGAACCGGCGAGGACGGTGCGGCTCCAGCTGGGGCTTCTGGGAGGCTGGATGTCTGACGCAGGATGCCATGCCTCTGGAGACGGGCCCACGTCGAGCTCCAGCTCAGGAGGAGTTCATACAACAGTTGAACCTGTTGAGAGACGGGAGAGGAGTGGGGGGAAGAGAGCGAGAAAATGCCGGGGAAAGAAAGAAACATAATGCAAAATATTCATATTAATGTAAAGCCACTTATTGTAATTATGCAAAAAAACTGCCAATGTATGTACGACTGAATATGATTTCAATACACTAAGTTTACCGCGCCAATTGAGTGCCTTAAAAGATAAACCTAACAAACCACAAGTAGCCTCGATGTTTGAAAGCAGATTCAAATGCATTCTTTGCCAAGGTCTGACTCAAACAGCTGCACTTGGGAGTTCTCGTGTACTTCTGACTTCTGAGGCCATTAGCATGATTTTGCTTGGCAGCTTCGTAGTTATGTGACACTAACCCTAGTTAAGGTTAAGAAAGAAGGAGAGAAAGAGGGGGGAAATATTTGCCATAAATGGACCACTATCCATTCCCATTTCTTTCACTCTCTAACTCGACACTATTTTAAACTTTGCGCTTGTCATTCAGAGAGGCCTGCCTTAACAAACGTAACGCAGCACCAGCGTTTCGTGTTTCCATTTCGACGGGTGACCATTCGAGAGGCACAGCGGGCGCGTGCTTCCCTGTACAAATTTGTTATCCATAACAACAAAACTCCCAAAGAAACACCCACAGAGGAAAGTTAAGTTGTGTCATCAATTTCCCCCCCGAAAGAACTCACCACAGTTAGGAAAAAGTGAAGGCTCAGTGTCAAGTGTTCTCAACTATTTATCATGTGTTCACATGAAAAGGGGCCTCGGCTTTTAACAACAACAAAGCCAAAAACAAGAGTGGAAAACATGAGGGGGAAAGCGAGAGAATGTGATGTGATGTGATGCTTTCGGTTATTCATGCATTCACTCGGTGTTTTATAAAGCCGAGAGACGGGGGAAAGAAAAGGAGAAATGCAACGCTCCTTCACAGTGAGCTAATTTTTTTGGATTTCAAATACTTCGCCTCGGCGGCCAAGAAACCCCAAAACCCCCACTACTGTGGGTCCCTCAAAAGTAAAGGTGCACATACACAAGCACGAGCACACACACACACACACGCACACTAAATAGCTTTCTCTACTCTAACCCTAACCCTCACACACATGCGCGCCTGTTAGCACACGCATTACAGGGAGGCCTTCCATAAATAAGCATAAATCAAATAAAAAAGCACTACAACACATTACAGTTGGGCCATCTCAGATACGTCCAGGAGGAGATGCTAACGCTAATCCAGCAGCCGCCCAGAGACGGGGCCCACAGCTGTCCGCCATACCCAACTGAGCTGCACTGACGGCAGGAGAGATATGGCTCCGCGCTCCCTTTTTCTTAGAGTCCAAACCAAGCACAACAAGGCCTACTGCACTGAGCCGCAGATGTGAAGGAAGAAAGTAAAGAGTGCCGATTAGAGAAGATCGCTAGGGGCTAGGGTCGCTTTTAGCACCTCTATTAGATATATGATTGATATGAAGTTTGTAATGCAAGTCTGTGCCATTATGATTCTGATATTGTTTTGATGATGACTCCAAAAGCTGGACTAGTGGCAAACTTATGTGAACCGTTCCTGTATTCCCCAAACAGGCTATCCTTCAATGTCATGTCTTTTCACATCGAGCAGGTTGCTACGTTCAAATCAGCTTTTAGCCCAGGCAGCTTGTTCATTTATCCTTCATAAAACCAAGAATGAGTAGTCCAGACACTCGCTGCCAAAGTAAAGGGAAATATTGAAGGTTACTTTCCCACAATTTAATTTTTTAGTTTTACTCAACAACATAAATTACACTCATCAACACCCCATTTTTGATCTTTGTTCAATAAAATAACCTTTTAATAAAAGGTTGTTACGAGGAAGTTTCCAAACAACACTACTAATGTTGCCAGGAACATTAAACGTCATCTCCAGTGTCTGTACTGGAAGCAGAACTGAAATAGTCGGATCAGTGCACCCTATCATCATCTGTCTTCATATATTTATTTTGTCTTGACGCACCTATCTTCCTTTCTGATATCCTCCGCCACTTGCTCAATTTTGCTCCATCTGTATATCCTTGCTTAGTGAAAGGTAGGGTCAGTTGGTTCACATCAGCTACTGCTGAGACACACATGCAGGAAAACGAGCGCACACACACACACATGCTTACATGAGCTCACTATAAAGGAGGCCACGATTCATGATTGGGGGAAGTGAGCATAACATTGGGAGGGCAGGGTCCTCCAAATAACTGTCATCTGCAGATCAGGAGGCCTGCTGGGCTGCAGTAGGACAAACTGGAGACTGAACAGAGGCTTCCACAGTCATTCATAAATACAGCCAGATGAAAAATGGGGAATCATGTAAATGTTGAGTGATCTCGGACCTTTATCTAAGGAGAGTTTATACAAAAGCCTCTCCAATGACATATTGTTGTTCATGTGAGGTAATGCCCTGTGTACGTGTGTACACACGTGTGCACTTGTGCATGTGTTCACTGAAATCCGGTACAGTAACGCGTCCAAGATCATAGCACACACACACTGCTGCGAGCGTGTGTATGTGTGTGTGTGTGTTTGTCTGTAGATCTCCAGGTGGTCCTGAACTGCAGCTACTAACCCATCCATCTGACTTCTCCTGACATCCTTACTCTCACCCAGGAATTAATGACACAGACACACAAACTTGTATAAGAGACACAACAACACCAACAACACATCTCAGCTTTGATGTGACTGACAATCAATTCAAAAGTTTACCTCAACTTACAAGTTATATTATGAAATAGGAAGAGGTAGGATGACAGTGACTGGCATTCATTAATACTGTAACGAGAACCTAACTGACTTATGTGTTTGTTTTTGTGTGTGTGTTTGTCCCACTCTAATCCAAGATGTGACAAATCACCGTGGGTGTTCTGCATTAAAATGATAGGAACATATGTCGGAGAGCAACAAAGTTGAGGAGTCCATGTGGTTTCAGTGCATTTGGGTACATGCAAGTGCGTCTGCATGCACTGGTTTAGTTTTTTCCTCACATGCTTTTCTTAAACTTATCCCCTTATTTTAGTCTTAATGTATTCTCTCTAATTTAGAACATGTGTCTATATTTCTAGCTGAGCTGCAGTTGCACACTATAACCCCCCCCCCTCCCCCCAAAAAATTAAGGAATACTTAAGTAAGCAATCACTGGTATTGATAAAATCAATCACAAACAAGATTTATTTTTTATTATTATTTTTTTTTTAAGTGTAAAACTTAAAAATTACCCAATTTTCTACTTTGGTCATGGCACAAAGTAAACAACCTTATGGTAATTCAGTTAATCAGTCTCTTTAGACTAGAGGCCAGGAGGTTTTAATATACAAAACTCTTTGTTTACCTTAAATGTATTAAGGTCTCCAAATTAGACTGCGTATCATTTCACATTCAGGGGCTTGTTAGTGCCAAGCAGCCATATTTTGTCCAGTCCTCTAGCTATTGTCCTGCTGAATAACCCTAATAAAAGCCATGAAATTATTCATTAAAAACCTCACACCGACACACAACAACACCCAATTAACGGACTTGGTCATATAATCATCAGTGTCATATTGTGTGCGGGCTAAAGTAAATTTACTTGCGTAAAAGTGCTTTCAAGATCTTTTTATAGGGCCCCTTAAAAGCAAGAAATGGTTATGTTGATAACGACTTGGTTTTAAAAAGCATCGCTATGCAACACTAGCCTTCACCACAACTAGTCGAGTCTTGACTGATAAGATTTGATGGGAAAGGTTTGCTGCGTCACCATTTCCAAAAGGGTCCGTTTCGACCAAGCCACACTGAAATCTAGCCTCAGACCTTTCAAACAAAACATTTTTTTTTAAGAAAAAAGGAATTGTGTGGATGTAGCCTGTGTTGCGCTGTCACATCCCCATATACGTTCCTCACAGTGGCAAAGCCAATTAGAAACGGGACAGAGTGTGAGGTCTCTTTTGTTCTGGAGAGGGTGGAGTTGCTCTGGCAGCACTTCTTACAGAGCTGCTGCATGACTTGAAATGGTATTCACTTATAACCCCCCTCGAGGCAGAAATTTACACAGAGCAGGGAAAGAAAGGGGGGAGGTGAACAGATGGGAAGAGAGCGCAGGAGAAGAGAAGAGGAGAAGAAAGTTTTCATTGGACCCAAAAGCTAATAATGAGTCATCATATAATCGCAATAAGCCTTCCCAGCTTTGCCAGAAACAGGCACTCCATTTGAACGAGGGAACAGAGGAGAAGAAAGGAAAGAAACTTTTCTGCAGTAAGTGACCTCTCCTCATCTCTGGGAAAGTTTCCGCCGCTAACAGATTAAGACCTTTCATTTGTTTCTGGTACCAATTCCCCTCAATATCACCATGGCCCATCACTGTGTGGCTGGAGACATTTAACAGTGTGACCACTCAAAAGGTCGCCCCAATTAAGTGTTTACACAGGAACCTAATTCGACACAGCTAATTCAATAGAGCAAAAAAAAAAAAAACATGGACTGGTAGATGGAGACGTGATGTTATCCCTGTAAGAGCACAACAAACAACAACCCAGAGACCCTGACAGGGAGACAATCGTTTCCAATCTGTCTGGATTCATCATGCTCTTACCATAACGCAACACAAACACACTGTCTCTCAAATCGCCGCGCTCACTCAGTGAAACTTCAAAATGTTTGATGAATACAAACAAGGCAACACTCTCCTGTTTACGCTTTCATTTTCATGTAAATGATACGAGCTAAGATGATGAGGCCTCTTTCGTTTACAGTAGTCAGTGTGTATCAGAGCATCACGCAGAGGCAGGATCTCGCTGCCTGTTCATATTTCAGGATGTTTACGAATGGACCATTTGTACAAATACAGACGTGATTTCGACAATTCGGACCGACCTGAGGGTTGGAGCACTTGACGTGGACGGGCTGCAGATCAACATGGAGGCAGACCACGAACGAGTGCCGTCCCTCGGTGCAGCTCTGCAGCTTATGAGACGTGACGGCCAGCGTGGAGGTACAGCCCATGGGCTCCAACAGGCTCAGGCTCCGCTGCTGACCCAGCAGGGTGTACACACTGAAATGACTCAGGCTGATGGTCCACGGGAAGGCATCGCCTGGAGGGAGACACGAGAGACATGGGGGAGAAACAATGAGATAAAGAGGATGGAAAAACGCAATCGAGCGATATTCCCAAAGGCGGATAGAGGCAGGGGACAAGAGAGCAAAGAGCACGTCATTTCGAAATTGAAAGGACAAGGAAAGATTCAAGAAAATCCAGAATCGAAAAAAAAAACTAATGGCAAAGGATTAAAGAAATGGAAAGAAAGTGAGCAATGCTCATTTTCAAAACCATGATCAAGGAAATCTTTAAATCTTCCAAGAAAAACTGCTATTTATAGGGTGAAAAAAGCTTCATGGAAAGATTAAAGCCAAACTATAGAGTGGCATCATGCCTTTGAGAGAACATTTCTACACCCACGAAGCAGATTAGAGAATCCCATCCAAACGCATTGTAAAAGAGAAGGTGTATTCTGAGCCTGTGGATTTGAGACGACATGCCAACCCAGGAGAACTCGGGAGGACAGAGAAGGAAAAGTTGTGCGCTCGCACAGCGGCCACGGAGTGCACATTTCCCATGCACCGTGGGTAGGACACTTTGATCCGGAGCATTGAAAGTGAGAGATGAGGAGCGTTTCAAAGTGTAGGAATGAATTACTGAAAGCGTGGGTTGTTAATTTGAACGGCAACATTGACAAGGCTGCTGATGTCACTGTTTTCACTGACGTTTTTTTTCTTTTCTTCCTCCTCTGTTTTTGAAATCCCTATGCCCAATGCTGATGTCATTGAAGAGTTGAGAGAAAAAAGGAGGGTGGCCCTCTTTTTTTTTCTTCTTTCTTTCTTGTTCTTCCGAAGAGAAAACACCGCTCAACCATCTGAGTGTTGCTTATATTAACTCTACCAGGTGTGCAAACCACATGTGCAAGATCTATTTCTCAAAGTCGCTCTACTTAAGTTTGTTTGTCTTCTGTCACGGTAAATGAGTAGTGGAGGGTCAAAGGTTTGTTCAGTGTTGAAAAAAGCCATAATGATGATGAATTCCCATTAGGTAGTCTATTACTTTTGAGAAACCATTCATTTAAATTATTAATAAAAGCAAATTTGTTAGTAATAATACTTAGGTCGTTTTTTCCCTACCCACTAGTAGTTTACGCTATTAGATTGCAATTTCCATCAAATTATTGAATTGCCAATGTTGTACCATTTGGTTTTCTCATTTAAACTTTTCTAATCTGTTTTTTGACACCAGGTAATTTTATTTTTGCATCCACTGTGTGTGTTCTTCATGCATTTTTTATAGTTTTGATTTAAAATTAGATATCAGTAGATGGGAGAGTGAAAAACTACCTTCCTCCAAGATGGGCTTGGACACCGCGAAGGGCAGCTCCTGCAGGGGTTCCATGTACTTGTGTCCGGCACTAAGGATACTGATCCGGGGCAGGCAGACTACCAGAGTCCCAGGCATGGAGGCCTGGTTGTGGTACCAGCTGCGGACGGTGCCGGGAATGTCCCCGCAGATGATGGTGCTCGGGGAGGGGAGGCTGTCATTGGGGAGGAACACGCAGCAGGACTGCAGCTCCAACTGGAGAGGGGAGAAAAGAATTAAAGGGCACATGAAATCGCGTTTATCAATTGAGTGTAACTCGATCACAGACCGGCCACCTGCGTCAGCCTTCCGAGATCATTTTCATTTTCGGGGACCAAAGGGGGCTAACTGAGCCAACTTGGGTTGCACGAGAAAGGATCTAAGAAAGAGCGCTTGGCGACACTGGGTGTTGCTGGGAAAGAGTGAACATGCTAAATAAACTTTTCCTTTATTTAACAATGGAAATAGCTCTTCTCAAATTCAGTGATGCATGTTGTTCATGCTTGATGCCTATGATAAACTTAACTTTGTTAGGTGTAATTATAAGGCCAGAGCTCTAATATGCATATTAATCTCCGCATTCCTTGGCAGAAGAAGGAATTGTCTCCGAAAGCTTTTAAAGATAAATCTGAGACTTTGAATGCCCATCTAAATCCAATGTGAAATTCCATATCTAGGTAACAGAAAACCTTTTACAACTTCAGGGACTTTTGACAGTTAAATCTTCAACTTAAATCATTTTGCGGCCTTTTTTTTCTCAGGGAATCGAGCTCCATTCCAGCTGCATTGTATCACACATCTCTGGTCATATATTTATGTTTAAAAAAAAAGCTAAGTTTACAAGCCATTAAGTCAGCAACCAGCAGTTAGTGTATGAGCAGTGTTAAACCTGTTGGAGCCTGAGTGTTTTTTTGTCTTTTTGCATTACGCTGGGGCTTCATTGAAGGCCAATTAACAGGAGTACAAGGTCCAGGGGAGCAAACAGCAGGTGCTGCTAGATTTTCACAAAGGCACACACAATGTGTGGGTGTGTATGTGTGGGTTGTCGGTCAGATAGCCTGGTAACTTGGAGTGAGTAAGCACACCTCCTCTATCAAAATGAGCATATTCACAGTTGTGCATTCCTCTGCTATCGCATGTGCACACACACACACGTTGGAACACCATAAACAGAGCCAAGCTCCACTAGCTCTCATTGGAGTAAAGAGAACGGCAGAGAGAGAGAGAGAGAGAGAGAGAGAGAGAGAAAACGAGTGTGAAAGAGAGATGGGGAGGAGGAGAGCATAAGAGAGGGGGAGATACGGTTACACATTCATCTCACGCTGTTTCCTCTTTTGATTACTCTTCAAAGGGCGGTTTGAAATATGAACACTTTTGCACACTGACACATAAGGCTTTGGCCTTTTTTAAGAGCTGGCATGCAGAGAGAAAATCCACTGACACTGCCTGGTGTGCTGCAGATCTTAGAAGGGGTTAAGCTGTAAAGCAGGCAGACACACGGAAACCGCCGGGTTTAACACTGTGACTCTGGTCTGCACCTTTCGCTCACCGCCCGAGGCTAATAATCTCCTGCTTGACATCTTGCTTTCGTCATACATTATTTCACATTATTACACACTACATCCTCTTCTTCTGCATGGGCCATTTATCAACCATGATTTTTTTTCCTTTTTCTTTTTTTTCTACAAAGGTACAGACTGACACTCAATAATTGGGTGTGTCAGACATAAGGACCCAGTAAGGAAAACTCAGGAGAAATAGTAGTGGGTGTTGTTTTGTTTTCATAGTAGAGCTTCATCTGTCCACATTACAATATAATTTATAAAGTAATTACAAAAAAAATATCTTTATAACATGGTGCAAAGCCAAGTGCAAAAATGTGTTCAAAAGTTTGCTACAAGATGTATATCTCCGTATTTACAGTGGGTTACAGCTTAAGCCTATTACTGTCAGAGATAAAGACATACATACTTAGGTTCATAAGAAATATAGAAAGTAATGTTATACTTAAACATTTGCCCATTCAAATTGGTCTTTACAGACCGTGACTTTGCTACCATGCCATACATGACAAATTGCACACGACCAACTGCAGTTACCATAATTATTTTAGTTCTTATACCGTGTCTGATGGTTGACTAAATATGAAATCATATATCAAACTCTTGTCTGCATTTGATAGGACAAAGATGTAATATTCTTTTTTTATAAATTGTATGTATTATGTATAACTTTTTATTTTTGTGAACCAAATGAAATACTCTGAATGGGGTTTGCTTTTGACTTTATAATACTTTTCTGTTGTTCCCCATGGCAACAAGAAACCAAGTATGATGTCAAGTGTATGGTAGCTACAGACTTACCACATCACACAGTGCAATACTAACAACAATCAGATAACATCTCACAGATGACAACACAAGAAAACGTTGAAAAATCGAATGGTATTCACTGGGCATAGCGACCGCTGTTTCTAGATGTTTACACCAAGGCGAAAGCCTCCAAATGATTCAAAGGGCCTCAGTATGTAATGGAAAATAAAATGACACACCAGCCCTTAATCTGGGTGATAGAAAACTAATCTTATGTGGAGATTTCTCTACTTTTTCCCTTATTTGGGAAATAGCAGATAAAAACCACAAAAAACACAGAAACAAGCGCATAGTGACGCACAATGTGTAGCAGTAAACCATAATGGGAGGGCGATGGAGGTGAATATCTGATTTTCTTTTGAGTGAGTTTGGCTGACTCCGGAAGATAAGACAGTAGTGGACGGGGTATCCCACACACTAGGGACCAGAGATTGCAGCCATGGATTGATATCTGACTCCAAAACACAAGAGTTGCTAAAATAAGGATGACGGCACAGGAGCACAAGGGAAATAGTGCAATACTAAACAGATGAATAACCATACCGGTCATTAAAGATGTTGCCAGGCTCTGGAATAAATCATGCTAAAGCCTGTGTGGCCAGAGAGTCCAAGAACACACAACTTTTTCATAATACATACCTACTCCAGGGGCAACAAAGTTACTGGCCGATGCTGTATCCAAGACAAACATGGTAAACAAATATGATCAGAATAATGTGAGAGTACGCCTCTGCCAAGGCTGCACAATTGTCTAAATTTGTTATTTTAATAACATAAAATGTTTTGGAATATTTAATCTGCATCTGGATCTGTAGCAAAATACAAACTGTAACAGCCAATCATGGAATAAATGGGCCAACATTTTTTTTTGAATTAAGTACAATAGTTCATGAGAAAACGGAGAAAATGTTTAAAAATGCCCTCTGGTAATCCTTCAAAAACAATCCAGTTTGGAATCCGTTGTTCCATGAGACACGGCATAAATTCCTATGGCTGGAACAAAAAAATATATTGAGAGAGGTATTGAAGTATTGAAAGAGACCACGCACCTCAATTTGGTAAATAGAATTAAATCTCATTTGCACCCATAATGCTTGCCATGCAAGAGTTTCATTACATGAAGGCACTGAAAAGCTGGTCCTTGGTGAATACTGCATGGGAATTAAAATAGAGAGTTCTATATGCCTGTCATGCAAATAAGGAGGGGGAAAGCGAGAGCACGTGTGTGCTTAATGTCACAACTTCAGGTGTAAAAGTTCAGGTTGTGTTTAGTACGCCGCAAAATTGTGTTTAACAGCCCTGTAACAGGCCAATAAGCACAGAACTAGAAGCAGTTAGCCTGTGTGACAATGTCCCCCTACTGCAAGCCGATAGACATGCCAGGTTTGTGTGTGCGTGCTGGTTGTGGGTATGTGCGAGAGAGCATGCGCGTTCGCTTCCCAGTGCTGGGGCAGGAAAGTGACAGGTATGCGAGGCTGACCTAAGACTGAGTTTGTTCTGTGACATGTTGGGGAGGCAAACGGCCACATTTGCTGCAAGTCATTGCAGTCCCGGCCACTCGAAAGGCTCAGCAAACTCAATTATATGTTAATCCATAATAGAATAGTGGAAATGTATTTTCAGTTGGGGTAGTCCAATGGAAAAGGCAGCTTTTCCAAGAAAACAAACATACTGAGGTGAACTTTAAAAATAGAAATGGGCACAAATAATATTTGAAAGCCAGAAGTGTAATTGCAGTTTGGAATAACTGTTACACAACTTTACCCTCTGTGGGATTTAGGATACTGTGGAATACAACTGCAGCAAGGGATGACAGAGAGGTGGCCTCTGGAAATGAATCAGGCACAGGAAACAGGATATACATACGGTTGTGCAGCACTTTTGTGAACGTGCATATAGGTGACCCGTGCTTTTGCGAACCTGCGGATTTTTTGACTTCCACTTTGGATATGTAGAGAGGTATCTGGAGCTGAGGTAGGCTAGAGGAAGGACAGGAGATTATAATAAAGATTTGGATTCAAGTTAAAGCTGACAGTCGGTGCAGCAGGTGTGTCCGCACACACACGTCATTACAGAAGAATCAGTGGGGAACAGGGGTGTCAAAGAGTCATGATTCTTCATTCCTTTGGTCCAATGACATCATGTCCTGTCAAAGTGAAACTAAATCTATTAACATAACAAACGGAGTTAACGGTCGGCAGCCGGGGACTGCACTTCGGTTACCCACCGCCTCTAATGACAACCTCATTCAGGAAAAAACACAGAGAAGACAATATGAGAGTGTCTCGGTGTGTGTTCAGGAGTGTGGGGTGTATCGATTGCAGCACACTCTCTTAATATACTTCAAAAACAGCGGAAACACTTTTCAATTTTAACCAGGAAATCTCTGTTAAAAAAAAAAAAGGTGGAAGCCAATCAAGTCCTTATGAGGCAGCGTGTGCCGGGCTTTCTCTGTGAAAACATGCTCAAATGACATGTGTACAATTTACAAAGGCGCACATACATCATACAGTGAGCAGTACATGGAAAATCACAGATCACATTCCTCTGTGCAACCCAAGTCATCTGTCACTGTTTAAGGGAAAAGGCCCATTAGAATAAAAAGGTAATAAAATTAAATATTTTAAAGTAAGCCCTTTAGTCTCAAGCAAACACACCTGAATTAACATCTCATGACTTTTTTTTTCTTCACACAAGTGCTACTCTGAGAGAGAGCCCCCATTTCTTCCTTGCTGAGGCTTACCACTTCCTCTGAAGGATAGTAAAAAAAAAAGACAAGAAAAAAGGACTGAAGTTCCACAACTCTGCTTAAGGTATAAAGTTATACCGGAGAATACCCAACAGTGCAACAGGCTGGCGGCCGCATCCCTTCCCCCTCTTCATTTTATCAACACATCAAACATCAAAGCTGGCGTGATTGGAAAGCCTTTAGTATGATTTATACAGAGTATCGATGGAGCTACAGTTTGGCACCGAATCAGAGACAAAGCAAAAGTTGAGTGTGTCGTCTCTGTGCGCGTCAAGAATTCCACTGATTGCCGCTTTTCATCACTAAATCCTGTGTGTATGGACAAAATGTCTGCTATCTGGTTAGCTCATTGGGACACGGGAGGGAGAGATCTGACAATACACAGACACCGAGGGACAGAGACTAGCTGGAAATGATTTGGAAACAGAATATCGTGTAGCATGATAAGCCCGTGCTCTTAAGATGTATAAGTCTGAGTATGCACACTGACAAACAGAGGCTTTGGGGAAAAAGCTGAACGCCTCAGACAGTGAGCGTGCCGATGGGTATTTGAGTGACAGCCTGTTATTTGGTAGGTGACCCTTGCTTATCCTTAGACTTAGGCCTTGATCCCTCCTTCTTAGTCCTCCAAATGAACACAGATCTTCTTACACTTTGATGTACAGTCACTCAGGCATTAATTCTATCTGGATCCTGGATCAGGAAGCCAACATATGCTGTCGGGAGTAAATAAATACTACTGGAACAGAAGAGCGAAAAGTCAAGAAACATTAAAGGTCCCGAAACATATCCATTTAGAGGGGAAGATGCCAAATGACTTGTTTTTTTTGTTTATTACTTCACTCTCATCTCAGCCTGGCATCACATCACAGAGTTCTGAATATGGGTTTGTTCTTTTTTTTTGTGGCAAGTTCTCCTCATCACTTCCCCCGCACCATCAGATAGTGTTCAGAATCCAGCCACATGTGTGTACCCTGTTTCAAATCTTTCCGTCTTAATACCACCAAAAAGCATCCCCTACTTCCTGCTCTTCCTCTTTTCCTGCTGTGGGAGTGCACGATCTGTCTTCGAGTAGCATTTCTCCTTTAATTCCGTCCTGAAGATGGTTTATCTGCTTCCAGCAGAGCAGGTTCTAATAGAGAGGAAGCTAAGGGCCAAACAAACTTTGGCTTTAAAAGGCTGGGGCCATGTGGATGTAACCACAGGAGGCTCTCAGGATCCGGCCTCACCAGTAAATGACAGAACACAGAGTTAGACTGAGGACAGCCTGTCTGCTTCGAGGAGCAGCTTCAGCGCGTTTATCTCCGATAGTTATTATTAAAGGTACAGTTAAAAGTTTTAGATATAAACGGACAAAAAAAGGTAAAAGACAGCTTTTCTGAAGCACTGATCTGTTTTAGTGTATTATTACCAAACAATGCATGGCCACACTCTAACTGATTCAAAGGTGGATAACACTTTTCAATGTGAAGTCTTCAAATGCTCCTTTGGACAAATGGGTTGGTTGCCTTTCACACCATATCTAAATGTGTGGGCTTGTGCTACATTTATTATCTCTCTAGTGTGAAGTACTGTTAACTATATTCATATATATATATATATATATATATATATATATATATACTGTATCCATAAAACATTTGGTCTACCCATTGACTGTGTGATATCATAAAGATATTACCGATTGGCAACTCTCGCCAAAAAATTGATTTTCAATGACATACTCCTGAGAGCATTTTACACAAGTCTTCTAATTTGGACCGAAAATGCGTCTCTGACATCTGTCCCGTGGCGCTGTAGACAGATGTGCTGTTAGGCCCATTGTTTTCATACCACTGCAGAGAACAGAAACTTGGAGGCCTCAGTTCGGCACAGACCTCAGCACAGCACAAGCCCCTGTAGGCCAACTTCACCAAGCTGTGGAGCGACCCCACAACACGTGAAGAACACACACACAGACTTGCACATTAGAGCACGTATGCACGTAACACACTTTCCCCTCATTTTCTGTACACACAACAAGCAGGCTCTGACACACAGGAAATCTCCCAGAGATAGAGGAGAGGAAATTAGAAACACCCTCCCAGCATCCCCCGGTGAAAACATTTGCAACTCCGGAGCAGAAAAAATCTCAGTGGAGAGATCGGCAGCAAGCGGAAAGCACATTTCTTTGTTTTTAAGAACTCGATACCTCTCCAAATGTAATCTTCCTGTGACTGCACCAGACGGGACGCTGTGTTTCATAAATGGCAAGACGAACGAACAGAAGGTCCACAGAGCAATCCCCCCCCCCCCTTCCAATCTCTCTGGATACCCCACCCACTGTTAACCTCTTGCTCCCCCTTGTTCCCCTCCGCGTATCCTCCTGCATTCTCGGCCCTGTCCAAGAGCACATTTGGAATAGTGGGTGTAATAGTGTAAATAGTGTCTCCGTGTAAATTAACATGATTAATGTGTGTATCTGAGGATGACACTGTGCAGATGTGTGTTGCGGTGCATGGATGTACACAACTTTTTCCCGCGGCCGCAGAGCCCAGCTATTCTCCCCGATGTCTACGAGAAAGGCATCTATGCATGATGCCTCCTGACAACAGATAGGCTAGGTCTCACCCACATGCCACCGCAAGCAATAAGCTTGTGGCCTGGCACGGCAGAGCTCGCCAGGCAGCCAGCCATCCCTGTGGCTCCGCATTCCTCTCCTATAACACTGCTTACAGAAGCTGACAAGCACTGGAGGTCTTTCTGGCCGAGGTGGAAATCTGCAAAAATAAACGCTTTAGGTGACATGAGGGCTTTGTTTGTTTCTGCTGGCCCGGCTGTTTGTGTTAGCGCGGTGGGTTAATTGCGACTTTGATCGCTGCGTTTATTGATCCAACAGTGGCCTTAGGAGTGCGGCTGGCCGGGGCCCACCTCGCCTGCTCCCACCCCCCGATCTCAAACAAATCAACCCCCCACCCCACTCAGCTACACAGATGGGGTCTGAGAGATGGCCGTGCCAAACTAGTGCTGAGGATGCACTCGGAGAGGGAAGTCACAACTGGTCCTGACTGGCCTAAGACAGTCAAGGGTGGGGTGTTATGTTTTTTTTGTTTTTTTGAATGGAAACAAATGTCGACGGTTAGGCTTACGATAGGGATTAGTTCATCGAAAGCCGGCAGGTGAATTCGACAAAGATTAAAAGCATGATGATGGCTCACCATTCCTTTTGCCGATGCGGGGCTTAGGAAAGATTTATGCTACAGCTAAGAGATTACACCACGGCCTCGCACACAAAGCCAGTCGGACTATTGTTTAGTCAGATGAATGAAACGGGCTTGGCTCGGTTTATCTTTGCGACCAGTTAATCTTGGGCGAGTGGAAGTGAGTGGAGGTGGCGGTGTTTATGTTACGCAGTATGTGCTACTCGGGTCACGTCGGATCAGACGGTGATAGAGTGCAGATGTTGAGGACTTTTTTGTATTGGCTAAAGCACAATCTCGCCATCATTTATGTGGCGTGAACCAATCGCGAAGGTGATGCTGGGCTGTTCTGACCCACGCCAGTTGGGATTTGAACGGTGCTGGCTGCACGCCCCGGCAATTTAACCAGAATCACCTCCAAACATACTTTCCAAAACATTTTTCAGAAGATCGGGAGCAAAACCACACATCCTTTCCCCCCCCATCAATTTATATAACATGCCAATCTGCGAACTGCAGCTGCTGTGACAATTTTGTACTTAAAAATGCTGCAGTGCATCAGAGTTTTTTTTTGACCTAATGCAAATCTGTTCCAGATCTCTGCGTCTCCGAGGTTCACGATGTTAAAAGACACAAGAGAATCCCGGAGAGCGCACAGCGTGCTGAAAGGTTCGAATATAAGTGCGTGTCTATAATGACTCTGAGGTCATCAGTGCACTCACACAGCAGCACATGACGGAAGGCTATTCAGGCTACACACACACACGCGCGCACACACACACACACAATAACACTCCAATTGAATCGTGCATGTGAACCCACACAAAGAAACAATGTTCCCACTTGCTAAACAGCTGATGAAACCTCTCCTAAGACATTGTGGCATCTTGATTTAGATCGGCGAGTAAGTTCAGGATAGAACACACAGCCATTCTCTCCCTCTCTCTCTCTCGTCTTTATATTCCCACAGTACCTGGCCTTGTTTTTTGTCTTCCTCCTTGCAATTTGCTCCAGTCTACTCTGTAGGTCTTTGTAAAGAGTCAATGAAAGGAAAGACACACTCAGATCTGAGCATTAACCCCTCTCTCTGTGTCTCTCTGTGTATACCGCCAATCAGTCCTTAGCTTTCTATTTGAAAACCAGGCATCGTAAGCTTTAATTAACACCGATTCCTTTTACTGTGCTCTTAAACATAAACACCACGCTATGCCTTTCATACTATGCCACTCACCACGGTCATCTCACTTACAGCTTCCGCCTGAAGGCACAATATTTTCTAAGTTGATAAATACGGTAACATGTATGGATACCAGTCTCATGTGTAAGCATGAGGGGTTCAACTCTGGGCGTTAGTGTAACAAGCATGCTATGTTCGAAAAGTAGTACTTGTCAAAAGGAACTCGGTGTGAATGTACTGTGGAAAGTTTTCAGATGTGTGAGCGTGATTACATTTTAAATGTATTTCTGTTTTAATATACACGTTATACTGTAATGGATATTCCGCTTCAAGGTCCTGATTTAAGTGTCTTTACCGAACACATTTTTAAACAAATGGTTTTGATACATACACATAAGTCGTAACCTAAATCTGAGCCTTTCTCTCCCTCCAAGGATTGGACTGTCGAGGATCGAAACCTGACAAATTCTTGCTACAAACCACAAAGAAACGGGCACAAAATTGAGTTGCAGTTCCAAAATCGTTTGGAGATTGTGGGAGCTGACAGACACGGGGATGAGGTGAGGAACAGAGGTAAGATAGGAGGGAGGGAGGGAGGGGGGCAGAGGATGAAGTAATGTTCCTGCAGAAGGCGCTCCAGCCGAGGGTCAGATCCTGTTCATGGAAACCATCTGGCCAGCTCGTTGTTAGCCACACCAAACATACAGCACACATGATCCTCCCTTCTATCTCACCCCCCCCTTCCATTTTTTCTCCCTCTTCCTCACGTCCTAACTTCCCCTTCCTTTCCGTCACTTTACCTTTTCTACCCCACTGCTTTTTCTCCTCTTTTTTTCTCTATCCTACTCATTAATGCATGGCAGCTGCAGGGAGCAGTGTTACTTCATTTTTCCATGGCAACGGCTTCTCTGTTTCAGCAGATCCCATTTCAGTTTTGGTAGCAACGTGCTTTTTTGCCAACGCTGAACACATTCATGTGTTAAATAGATGGAATTATTGCAAAATTCCTGAAATAGAATAACCAACCTGATCACTTGCAATTATTATCGGGGCCTGGGGAGAACATGGCTGTCTTCGGCTAAAAAAGCGCTGGAGAAAGGGACATGGCAGGAGGGAAAAAAAGGACATGGGTGAGCGGATGGGAAGAGGGGCAGGCAGGAAATAAGAACATGAGAAGGAAGAACCCACAATTCGAAGTGAGGGGTAAAGGGAACACACTGCATGTAGGGAACAACCAGCAATAAGTCGAAGCATACGAAAAAAAAGAGCTAAAGTTAAGGGCGAGGGCGAGAGGCCATGTCAAGATCTGCCAGGCCACTCTGGCCGGGTTGACAATTGTAGCACTGCCCGTCACCCATAATGGGAAGTGACTGCAAAAAAAAGGAAAAAAAACGCCACCTACGCATATGATAGCTTTGCATGACCACACAACTCAGCTGTCATTTCAGGGAAGCACACACCCTCACTGCGCCAAATGCAATTTCAGGGAGACTTCACCACCTTGGGCCTGCATGGTACGTCCCTCTGACCTCACCGTCGCAATGCTGTGAGAAGGAGACCGGCTCTTTTGCTATGCGAGAATGTTTCTCCAGATTCTCCATGTCTCTTAGTCCATTACTCCTCGAGGCATCGGTACTAATAAACAACTCTTTATGCATGTGGGTCCTTTATTTCTTGTGATTCACATACACTTACATTATCAGCCATAACAGTACGACCTAATACTGTGTAGGCCAACAGCTCTGATCCAGCCCACCTTCTTCCATTGGTCTAAAATCCAGTTCTGACCAGTCAACACAGCTTATCCCTTTTTCCCAATGCACATCAGTAATTGAGCCACTTTTATTGCAGCATTAAACTTGCCCATCATTCCTTGCAAAGTAAAAGCAGAAGAGGGTCTTAGAAATGGAGACAGACACAAAAATGAACTGCATCGGAAGTAACAGCTGAACCATAGCCCAGAGTAACTTGTTGGTTTGGTTGAGGCACTCCGATTCGGTATCTGGTATTGACCTATGTCTAAGAAAATATTACTAGTCAGTGTTAACTATGAACAGTCATTGAACAGGAAAAGGATGGTGTAAGTTGTGTTTTTAAAGAAGAACACTACAAATAGAAACGGTGCATGTTGTACTTTTTCCAGCTGCTATTCTGGTTTTAGCCTCCGAGTATGGAATATGTGTCTTAGACATTACATAAGCCATATTCAAGTTTAGAGTCACACAGGGCAGTGGGACAGAATTGCTTACACAGATTTTTTTTGCGGTTATGCTGCTTCTCGAGGAAGGTAGGGGGTGATGCAAAGTGCATTAGTTGATGAAAAGTCGATCTATATAAATGATACTCAAGTGAACGCGTTTTATTCTTGGTGCTCTCTGCTACTCAAACTGCTGACACTGGTGGAATAAATGACAGTAGACAATAGCCGTAAATGAAACCACATGTACTGTACCTTTTCCATTCTTCATTATTAGTATTTTCTTACCTACTATTAAAATGAGCCCGTAGTCTACCATCTGGCCAAGACCCCCACCTCTGTGCCCCCTGCTGTGAATCTATGTCACAGTGGCAAAGCATTATGACGGCATCTCAGCCACTGACAGATTGTATTTAACTATTTACACAATCACCATTACATGCCTGTTTTGTTTTGTCTGTCTTAAGTAAATTCAGCATCTGTAATCGAATAATTAATGATACTTTTGTGACTTTTTCTCCCATGGTCAATGATCCTCACAGTCTCTTTTCTACCTCTTGCAACCCCCTCTCTTCTATAAAAAAAAAATTGAAAAAAATCCCTGCGTGCCAAAGCGGGCACATGTGCGGCAGAAGTGTGAGCCATTGGGTACTTTGTTTACACCACACGAAAATAAATGGAGTGGTTTAGGTTTGGGCATAACCAAGGCCTGGGGTACCAGCTGTCAGGTTGTTCCGTTTGGTCCGCTCCCACTCCCATGTCAACAGGACAAACTGTTTCCTAATTACTGCTGCAGTGCGTGGTGTGGTCCCAGTTGCACAGCCGAAGGGGACAGGGGAAAGTGGAGGCAATGACGGGCTTAGCAAACTATTAGAGGGTTGAATTAATTTATGGAAAGGTACTGTAAACACCTCAATGGGTCCGACGTGGGACCCGGGCTCTGGAAAATTACTTCAATTCACATGTGTCATGCTCACTTTCATGTTTGACTGACACCGGTTTGTGTGGTCCTAGCAATGAGAATGTAGATGAATTAAGAACGGTTGTTGGGCTTATTGTTTACATGCTGAAGGAAACTGACTAATGAGCCATATGGAAATCAAAAACTGATCCAGCTGATTACCTGTACTTTGAAAACCTTGTAGCTGAGGGAAACAATTCTGTCAACCTGCGACGACCAGCCCCCCGCTACAATGTTATGAGCATAGGATCCAGTTAGCTTGTGTGCTGACGGAGAAAACCAATAGTCTCTCGTCGTGGAGCTATGCTCCAAATTCTATTATTCACCACAAAGAGTTTTTGAGGATTGAAAACAGCCTGGGTAGTGGCCGAATCAACAATGCACTACATAAGCACACGTGCGCATGCACCATGTGGTCCTGACCCTGCACCAAAGGGGAGCCCTGTCAGAGTTGTCATTGCTTCCTGATCTATTTCTGTGGCTGCTGGTTGTGATGTGGGCTCCGCTAACTGACTCACAATGGGGGCATTTGACTATCCACGGAGACTCTTGAACAGACGGAAAGGGACATTCAGCCAGCCAGACAGTCAACCAGGATGTCAGTCCACCACAGCGGGACATGAGACACTACGTATGCATGTGTATGTAGAACAGGCTGATGGGCTAACAGCTTACAGAGGCCTCTGGAAGCCACATGCCTGCAACCACAGTGAGAGCTCAGCTAGGCCGGGGCTGTGCTAAATCTTAGTACTTAACTGTAACGCAGGAGAGAGAGAAGGAAAGAGAGAGGTGGACGGTGGGTTAATAGACTTTAAAGTAGATCTGGGACTAGTGAAACGTAAAGCTGCTCCCAGATGGTTGCCACAGCCAATAGCTACTGTTTCAGTCCATTCCGGATGGACATTGGGCGACATGACACCCTGGACACCTAGTCAGTCCATTACAGGGCAAACATGTAGAGTCACACTCACAATGACATTTAAGGCCAATTTAGAGTGAGCAGTTAACCTTGATGTAGGTCTTCGGATTCTGGAGGAAGCAGGAATACTAATAATATTATTATATTATTAACATAATAATACTTCAAATAACATGAGTGGGACAGACTGCCTCAGCAGGGTTACGTGTAAAATCGTGCAGACCACTCACTGGTGAGCAATATCAGAAGATGCCGCCATCAAAAATCATTAAAGTGAGGAACACTGTTGTCTTTTATAACTGCTCATATACTTAATTATAGTTGCAACGGCAGAGAGTCTATAGTTTGGTACCTGCAGAGTAAGGCGTTTGACAGCATCCCAGGCATGGGCGATGAGCTCCTTCCTCCTTTCCTCTGAGGTCGCCCATGACTCTTCGGCCGTGGTGTCGGGCATCACCTTCATTGGGATGGACAGGGGACGCGATTCTAGGGTGGAAAAAAAGGGGACATGGATTCATAAGATGTTTCAAAAGTGCCTTAATTAAACAATCTGCAATACTCCAGCTGTGCATCATTTGTCAGTGCTGTAGGTACCCGGTGTAAATTGCAGTAAATTGCAATTTGTTTTATCTAAGTCCTTTGCTGAAAGAACCTCTTCACCGCCAAAGTATGACACAAATATATATTGGGTATGTAAGGAAAAGAAGTGTCTAGCTTTCTTTCTTTTTTTTAAGTGCCAAAATAGTTCACTGTTATTTTCATTTGTTGTACAGTATCATGTTATTTGATTTTTAACTGACACTTCATGGAGGTGATGTAACGCTGGCTGGTTTCTTGTGTCTAACAGCGGGAGAGGCAAACCATAACAACGCAGACACACATACACACACACACAAACACACAGACACACACACATAGACATACACACACGACACTAGTATGCCGGCTGTGGTCCAGATGAAAACTTTGATTGTCATAGCCGACACAAAAGGCAACAGCCAAGTATACTAATCACCCAGCATAACCAGCACAACTCTCCTTTGCAGAAACCACAAGAATCAAAACGCACGTGCAGCGTTCGAGATACAGTCATCGTGAGAGAGGTACAAAAGCAGAGTCATATAGGGAGAACACAAACTCTACCAGGTTAGCCTGAGGCCTGTGGATGTTAAAGCCATCAGGCGTCAGAGGTGAGGGAAGGGAAGGGAGATGTCTCTGAAGACATTAAATCAATGATTTAAAAGCCTGCCTTGCTCAGCAGCTCTCTCCCACACTTGTCATGAAACAGACGTGATGTCACAGCATGGCCGTGCGTCCTCAGACACCGCACTAACAAAATACCACTGCAACTGCCCAAATGGGTCGGCATGGCAACGAGAGGGTCGTCGGGGAAATGGAATTAGAGGCTGGCTAGTAACCATGGTTTGTGGTCATCGTGGTAACCAGCGCAAAACCTGTGGGGAAAGTGTGCGGGGACATATACTCACAGGTGCATGTCTGTGTACGTTTTTTGTGTCTGTATTTGTGTGTGTGTGTGTGTGTAAGTTAGTGCACAAAAAGAGACTGAAGGCAGAGACCATCATGTCTGGACTCTCTTTCAGTATTTTCTCACACTCAGTATCCAGGTGCCTCTGGCACTTGGGGACTATGAAACAGACTGTATTTGTCATGATGCCGACAATCAGTGCATCATTACACACTATACAGTACTGCGACCGCACTGTACGCTTTGTGCCTTTGACTAGACATACTTTCCATCTACCTAATTCTAAAGTTTTATTTGTCAGCTGCTATGTTTCAGTGAGATTTGTTAAAAGAAAAAAAAATATCTCGAATACTCATTCACTTTAAAATATCCACAGAGTCACAGATGGCAACAATTGACTTTGACAGGAGAGATTGTGTTTCACAGAGCGTCTTTCATTGAGTAATGTGTAGAAAGAGCAGCATAATCCGCTGTGATATCATTGCGTTGTCAATGGTGCCTTTTTTGTGGAGGGCTGTGTATTTGTTGGAGTTTTCCTGCCACACTGCATTAGAGAGCCGTTTCCTATTCAGCTCTGCAGGAGATCAATACAGACATGAAGGAGCTCTGTCTGTGCTTCTCTATGTCATGTTGCCTGGCTCTGTAGGCCCAGGGAACTTTACTCCAGAGACAAGTTACAAGTTGGACACTATTGGAGGAAAAAAATATGGAAGCTTACATGAGTGTGTATGCAGTGTACACACAGAGGCATCAGAATAAATCCAGACCGCGTCACTTTTTGCAAACTCCAGTGTGCTGTAGACTTTAAAGTGGTCAGGTGCATCCTGCTTGCCTTAATGTTCCTTGAGATGTGTCTAAAACATGACCACAGGTCCACCTGTGGTTGACTGGGTTTACCATAGTTCAGAAAGGCACGCACCTGTGTATATAAGGTGCCACACAGGGTTCATACTGCCCTTCAGCACAAAGACTGAGCCTTGAAGTCCGAGCAACTCTCTGTAGACTTTTGCAATAAAACTGTGGCGAGGCATAGTTTCGAGTAAGTGCATATAACCACTTATAATACTGGTTCATAATGATTTGAGTGTTCATAGGAGCGCAGTGATCTTAATAATTTTGAAATGGGAGAAGTTTGAATGAACAGGAAGAAGTTAGGCCCTCTGTCACCAAGAACACAATGGTTGCTGAAAGGCTTCAGGATACCTCTGCAGAAACAGGAGGCTTGACACACGTCTTCATTAGCCTTTTATGAAAGAGAGTCTACACAGAGGCTCCTTTTGAAAAAAAGAGACATGGCAGCCCACTTCTTTAAATTAATAGTCAAATTATGCTTGTAAATGTGTTATTTTTTAGACACATGTTTTCAATTTGCCATTATTGTTATTGGATGAGTGATGTGCAGAAATATAAAATGTCTGCATTTAAAATACAATTGTGTGACATGGTCTAAATATTTTCTGGAGCCACTGGACATTATACGTTCCCATAAATGTAATTTTACAATGCATACAGTAACCATTAATGAATGCGTACATGTGGACACATACATGTCAGTGCCTGAAATCGAGCCATGTGCAAAACAAAGCCATAAGGGGTTAAGGAAAATTCCCACTAACTTCAGCTAATTTGGGCCTGACCTCCTGTTGACTACTCACCTGAACTCAATTCTACCTTGAAAATATATTCTTAGTCATTGTTCCAGAGGAACTTATCGCTTTTTCTTGAGATTATTGCTTTCTGGCCAGGCCTCAAAGGTGGTACTGGGGGTAGGCCAAACTGTGAATGTCCCTCCCTGGAGAAAGTCTGTTATGCCAATCAGAAAGTGTGCTAAAAAGCAGTATAGGCAGTAACTATTCAAGACCGTTCTGCATGCAGCTCTCTGTTTGGTTTTAAATACCATTCCAGGTCTGTGTTTGTTAATCCTGGGGTCATTATTTGGAATGAAACTGCCATATCTTGTTATAGTGACTTGGCGCCCGCCATTTCTGCAGGGAGCGGGCTGTGAGAAAGACAGGAAGGCCCGGGAAACAGAATGAGAAAGACAGAGAGAACACAAAAGGTTGAAATTCAAATGAAAGACAAATATGTCCAGAGCGTCCCAAAGCTCTTAAACCTGCCCGGGACTAACAAGTCCTGAGAGTCCTCTAAAAAAGGGGTTATTTCCCCAGCCTCGTGCCATCTCAGCCATGTCCTCATGTTCACCCTCTATTAAGCCACAAGGCCAAACTCTGACCATACACCCTTCCCTTTTCTTTCCCCCCTCTGTTCTGTTCTCACTCTCTAAAGCCACTCCCCATGCCTTTCTACCTCAGTGTTTAGAAGCTGGTATGTGGAGCCAGACGTCTACGACAATGAAAACTGTTCTGGTGGTGATTATCTGCCGTCTTAAACAGCTCCATGACATCCCCCAGCTAATGTAAGGCTAGGGTCCACAGGTTCAGCATAGGCCGAGTGGTCAGAGAAACCAGCCCCATTACAACATGATGACTTTTAGGCAAGAAACAAATCGGTGTTGCCTGATTTCATTATGTACTACTCGACACCACTACCGAAGCTTTGTAAAAAGACTGTAAGATACTTGAGGGGTGGTGAGTGTAGATCACACATCATACACATGTGCAATTCACAGTTGAAGACACACAAAGCCACTCTGATATACCCGTACAATATTAAAACTGGAAAAAGCACCAATAAAATGTACACTAGAGATTTGAATCTAATACACTTTTTTGCAACAAAATAGGAGACAACACAACACTATTTCAGCAACAATGGGAGAGTCATGCCCATACACAGGACAGGGGGATTTAGTCAATCCAGCATGAGTAGTGCCAATGTAAGGATAACCAGGGGAAGGAAAGGGGGTAGTCTACCATTGCCACCTGACAGAGTGAAGGTTAGAATGGTATGATTGAGATTGATATACTTTTTAGGGACTACTGATGGGAGACCAGCGGTGCCTGGTAAGGTGAGTATATGAAATTAAAAGTCACCAGTGGAAATAATTGAGGAAGAGGAGTTTGGTGTATGTGCAAATAGATTCCGATGTCTCTGGCAAGATGCACATTTGTCTTTGCACTTGTTATCAGTGTCATCATCAAAAGCCAATCCTAAATCCCAACTCTAAAGCTGAGATACTTGCATAGGAGAACACCATGACAGGCGAAATGCAAACAAAGAAAACAAACATCCTTTTTTTCAGCGACACCAAGACCCATTGAAACGCAATCCTCTCAAATAAGTTTCCAATCCCCTTCTGTTCCCGTCAACTCAGCACAACTGCCTCAAGCCTGAGAACTAATCCACACTACGTCTGATGGACCACAACTCTACCCCAAGTTCCCTCTCTGCACCACCAACTTCAACCTCAAAAACCTCAGCCAACATCCACATGGCCCTATATATACCCTTATCATCCATGAAAGCAGGAAAGGGATATATAAGGAAAAATCTACTCCCCACAGACTGTTCCGTCTGTCCTGAGAGTCGGTGAGAGGTTTGCACGGACTCTTCAGAGTGTAGAGGCCAAAGACATAATAATCTAACAAGTAGAGTCCCCCAAAGACTACAATCATTCATCCAGGGGGATGGACTTGGTGTTGGGGGGTGGGGGGGTGGGGAGGAGAGGTCGTATCTCATTATTCCCATTTTCGTTGTTTTCTTTCCCTGGTCCAACCACCATTACCTTGATAAATTATTGACTTTACCAGAAAAATTAAACTACATAAATAACTCCGCAATGAAAATATTATCCCCTCCTGAAAAGTGCACGGCAGCCAATAAAAACCCGCCTGACTTCCATCAGGCTACTTGGGCTTGGATAATAGTTATGTATGACCGTGTGATTCTGCATGAAGTTGTCTCATCAGTTCTCTCTTGCCCTTTTCTGTATAGTTATAATAATGTATATATTAGTTTCTCTTTGGAGTTTCTTTCTCCAATTATACTATTTATGTCTTTCCAGTATATATCACAAAAAAAGCATCAGATTTGGAAACTTTTTTGCAGCACAATCCTGACAACGACTAGATATTGTCTCTGCACCTTCGTATCAATAGCACGAATAAAGCAAATTCTATCTTATCCTCACAGTAAACAGGACAATTACATCTAATCCCATCATCCCGATCAAGAGCAGACAGGAATTAAGACAACAGTTCTCATTCCAACCTTCAAGAACCGCAGCCAGATCAGAGGATAGGTTTCTCAGCAGAAGAGGTATGTCCTCGGAGTGCCAACAGCTAATTTTAGAATTGAAACGCAACGCCAATGAGATCATTACTCTGGTAGATGTTAGAGAACAATGAGAAGCTCGGGACTTGGGAGGCTCTCAATCAGAAACATGGTGCTGCTGCCAACAGGAACATTCATTAGGGACAAATAAAGAAAATACTTAGAGGCTAGTTTTATGTGAACCAATTTGTGGTGTAATTGTGTGGGCAGACAGAAACGGACCTCAAACTGAGGAGAAACGACTTGTTTTCAAAGTCGTCCTTCCACAGCCTTTGCCGTAAAGGATAATGAGCCAAAACAACAGTTAACACTTCTGTGATGATGTTACTAAGCAACATTCAAACCAAATCTATCATGTGAAATAAACGACGAAGTCTTGTAGTTTGATTTGTATCATGAAATCACAAACCTCTGCTTAGATTGCCTATCAACAGAATATTAGGTTGGACCATATATTTTGACGAGTAACAAACCTTTCTGATGAAATGACCACAGATATTTGCTAACTTAAAAGCAAACCAGATCCATACAGCTATGAGAATATTATTACATGTACAGTGAACGTGTCATCCAACCAATTTAAAGATAAATATGATTCCATAAGGAGGCACAATCTTAAAAATGAAGATTTGTGTCTAACACATGTCTAACTCAAATAACATTCATCAAAAATATATATTTATTTTATTATGTGAAGTATCTCTGTCAACAACTAAAAATGGCTTTGGTCCAGTTAAGCCAGTGGTGTTCCTGAAAGTATGCGGTGCCCTGTACTATGTACCCTGTTTATTGAACATGTGCAATGACCAAGACCAGAAAGGAATAGAGACAAAGTGAAATATTCTGCTGCCAAACGGAGCCAAGAGGATGTGGACCTTGAGATTTAAGCTGGGCAGACCCACCACTACAGTATGATATCACCCTGCCCTCAGAGCTTTCTGGGAAAATGATCTGCACTGTGTGTCTCCGTACATTTGCCTACACATTAACAGGCACCTTCCAAAAGCCTACAGGAAAGTCCCCCTTGATTACTATGAAACTGTAGCTAGGCTGAGTGTGGTAACAAAACAACATAACACTCTCTTTACATCATTAAAGTGCCAGGCATGCGTTCAAGTGGCCAATTGGAAGCAGGGACATCCAGCGAGTGCAATTGTTCTGAGGAGGCTTTGAACTGCTAAAAAAAAAATATTTTCTTCCAGCGGTTTATGATTTATTCGATTAATTCTCGAGGTGATTTCTGTAGGGAAATCAATAGCTCCAGTGGAAAACTGTGATAATCAATAGGCAAAGAAAAGGACTCCTCTCTCCAGTTTATAATAAGTGGAACAAAAAACCACCCTATATCAATATTCCATACATCCAGCACATTAGGTCATTCAATCACATAACAGTATTTCAAGCAACCACACTGTGGAAATGTTAGATATTGACTTAAATTTTCAAATTTACCACTTTAATGCATGGTTAGTGTAGACATTGTGGTCTTCAATGACTAGTAGTGGCAGGAGCCAACGCAGTATGTCTCCTGGCGCAAAGAATTCGAGAGTTGTAGAGTCAATAAGGGATTAGTTAAACGGGGTATATGTACGTGTTTGCTACTGATACAGCTCCAACATTAGCATCACAAGCGATTTGCTTAATAATTGAGCCGAAAAAAAATGCGATTTTAGTTGCCAAGAGCCGTCTACAGCTACAACTTATTTGCATCTAATGAAGGATTCAGACCACTTAGCCCTGGCCAGGTTGGCCCCTCTCACTTTCTGACAGCAAGCCTGCCCTGGGCAGTATTTAGAAGGCTGGAACTTATCCTGAAGTGGGATTTTAAGTTTTTGATTAAAAGACTTAGGGCTCTAAGTCAATTGAAGGGTTCAGGCGGGTTGCGCTCTGTTATTCACGGGAGTGTTTTGGGCAAGGGGCATCTCCATTCCCGTTAAAAATACAGTTGTGCTTTTCAGTTCGGCCACTGGCTGTGGTAGTGACAGATTTGGCTTTTGGTTAGGGAGAACGCTTCTCTGCTGATGGAACGCTTTTGTACGCAAACAGACCACCTGCGCGTAACAGGTAAAGTGAACTTGTTGCTGTGCAATAGTGAGATACTGCCCAATTTATTTTTGACCAGCTTTCTGTTGGTTAAATGCTGTTAAAATAGCAATGTGCCCCACAGAGTGCCTGAATATACCTCATTTAAAGACCCACACTCTCTGAGGCACTCAAATAGGCACAAGGGAATGTACTAACTAAGCAACAAAAATAACTGCTTTTAGGATGTTTATGTATTTATGTATGTAATAAAATTCCAGTTTCAAGGCTTGAATATTATCTATGCATATATATAATTAGAGATGATGCATTCCGCTGTGACACCCGTGACAACAAAGAGAGACAACAAAGTCAATCCTAAATTCAAGAAATGTCAGAGAGGTCATGGCGGACAGGAACCTGCAAGTAAAATCGACCCAGTCATATATATATACAATAAACTTAAACCAAATAACTTATTATTGTCATTGTCGTTGTCATTCCAAAAACATTAATTTAATTCTCAATATGATATCTGAAATACATTCTCTTTAACTACAGTGGATCATTATGGCGTATTGATTCAACCCAAGTTAAATAGCTAGAACAGATGAGGTAAACATGTAGCAATTATAAATAGATTAAATTCCTTGCCGACTAGAAAAAGCAGAGGCCACCAAGGTATATATATATATATTCATAACACCACAAGAAAAACAAGATACACTTCAAATTAAGCTGGACTAAAGAGCTGATTGTGGCTAGTGTTTTTTTTATCTAAGCCTAAAAGTTAGACAAACGCTTCCATCACCTCCCTCCTGTTTAAAGATCCAGCTCTTTATTCACGGTGTGCACCACAAACAGTTATGTAATTAATAATGTAACATTTTAGATGTCAGCAGCTTTTCTTTTCTAAAATGACTGGGTGAAGGGGGGTTTAATCCATCCACCAGAATCCACATGTTATTCCCATGACCTTGGGGCATTGAGGAGCCCTACCTCACCATGGATCTGATGTTTCACACTCTTGTTAAGCTATGCACAGTTGTGGTGATGACTTACAGGATTTTCTTTTTTTTTTTTGAAAGATTAAATATCTGGTCAAATTAATCTTCATTCATAAGTATCTTTGCGTTCCCCAACATGGTCAGTCAACCTTGTGGAATACGAAGAATTCACTTCACCCATTTATTATCCTCCAATTAATCACAGAAACAAGTATCACTTGAATAAATGAGGTGGGACAGAATTTCAGTTTATGAATCTCAAACAGGGTATCAAGTATCACCGCAAACCATAAAACCCCAGGACGAATAGAGGAATTCGTATTTTCCATCCAAGTTCAATGACATAAAATCGACTTTGCATGCAGTGAAACAAAATCGCTAATTGCAGGAAGGATACATTATGAATGAACATGACTGAAGAGAACCTGGAGTAGTGGGATGATGCAAACAGTGTACCTGCAAGGCAACAATCTTCTCTGGTGTTAGGCAGTAGTTCATCATGACCTCCTGACTACAGGGAGGTTCATTGTTTCACAATGATTCAAAGCACAAGGGTTAAATTGCTCGAATATCTTTTCTAATTCTGATTGCTCACGGAAACAATTTGTAATGTTTCATTCCTTCTATTCTTGTAACTCTGCAGTCATTTCCAGAGCAGTTGCTACTTGTGTACTTGCAAGCGATATTCCAGTGCAGAGTGCTGGAGTAGGGGCACTCAGAGCTGAATATTCAACAAACTATACTTACCAATGTCTTGTTTTTTTTACTTCAAAGAGAAATATATGCATAAGAAAGAGTTTGAGCCTGACAACGTATATGTTTCTAACAAACTAATGCATCCCAACAATGAAATGCTGCTCACAAATATGGCCAAACAGTTTCAGGGCACATGTCCAGTCCACTTAACTTTTCAAGCCAACACTGAGTGTGAAAGTCTATATGTAAGAGTGTCACTGATCCATTTTATAATATGGTCTACCTTTGCTTACAGGGAACATTAAACAATGTGCTTGACAGCATTGCCATGAGAGAAAAACTGTCTCCAATCAAAAGATTAAAGATCTTGTTTAGACTTAGTTAAGACTTAGACTTACATACATGTACCCAGAGAGTAGTGTAACATCATGGACAGCGAAATAAAAATGGAAAGGCAAGATGGAGGTCCACAGAAACATTGACAGTCAGTGTTCTTTAGTCTGCTGAGTGTTGCTGACAAGCCACAGCCTGACGGAGCTCTGTGTGCAGAGCCGGAGCCAAGGTGACCGTTTACTGACATCCCCTAATGAGAGAATTTACTGCGGAGATGTGACTAAGCAAAGATGCTGCGGTATGGAAAAGCCATTAGTGCACATTGGACGAAATGGGGAACAGTGGGAAAAAACAGGAGGATAAGGCAGTATGACCTTTCTGCTGTGAGCTTATAAAGCCGGCAAGGAAAGAACTCTTGTGGCCTTTTTTTAGACTCTGAAATGTCAACGGAGCATTTTTCCTATCAAAGCACTTGACGTGGGGGGGGGCATCAGAGGCATCCAATTTTATTTACAGCTACAGGATGACTTCATCCAAAACAGGGAATTATTACTCCTGTTGGGAACACATTTCCCAGGAACCTTCGGTGGAGGAAAAAAGAACCACCGCTTGCCTATTTCCCCCGGACTCGTCACCGCAAATCTTTGGCAGAGAACGTTTCAAGCGTTTTAAGTGTTTTGAGGACCTGGAGCCTAAACACAGTGAGGATCAAACAAAGCTTGGTGAGGCCTTTTAGCTTATTTATTTATAAAAAATGTTCAACTTTGTAACTAATTCAGCCAGACGAAGCCCGCCAAGACATTCTACTGCATCATTCATTAAATATCTATAGAACTCCATAAGGAGTCGGGTTATTGAGTTTATAAATAACCATACGAGTATTAAATGAAAACCATTTGTAGGTAGGGCTCTGTGTTGTGTCATGGACAGCTCCTAAACAGTGACTGCTCCAGCCATCCTCCCAGGTAGGATTCAATGAATACACGGGTACTGCATTCTATGTGTGTGTGTGTGTGTGTGTGTGTGTGCGTGCGTGCACACATGTGAGTGTGTGGATACAATACAAATATCCCCGAAGCCTACTAAACAGAATCTTAATCCTGTGGAAAATACCATCGCAAGGGCTTTTATGCACTGCATTTGTACACTTGAGCAATTGTGCGAAAATGCAGTGCTGACCGGTCCTTTTACCTGACAGATTATAGATGCTGCTGGTGTGTTTCACAGAGTGTTCCTGAAACTAAAGCAAGCTGTCACACAATCACATGTTTCTATGCAGCCTATCTATTCTCGCTCTTCTCTGTCCTGTCCTCCTCTGTTTCTCCAATTTGTCAATCTCCATCCAAAGAGTTCAGAGTTTCCTACTTAGAGACGGCATCGATTTGGAAAATCCTGGAAAGGCTCTGGATAAGCAAAGCCACAAGACTGTGCCAGCGGCCATCTGTGGCATGTAGTATGTACATGTAGTATGTACATGTATAAACGTGGCTGCCCATATGAGCATGGGTGTTAATACATAATGTATATAATAATGGAGTATATTATTTGGATTTGTACATGTGTGTATGTGGACCGACTGCTGTATCTCCTGAATAGGGGGGTTCCAGAAAGTGGAAAACTGGCACTGAGAAAGGCTCCACTGGGCACAGCCAAGTCACTCACTGATTCTGGGCACCCGGAGCCCAGAGAGCCAGAGAAACACCACCACAGGAGGACATGCCTGGTTATGTGGTGCCGTGCTTTATGTAACAACATAGTTACATAGCATCCTCGCATAGAAACAAGGTGGAATGCAGTAAATTACTGTTATTCTATTGCTAAAAGGCCATAAACACACTGAACACGCTGAAACGGTGACGGTCATTCCAAATATTGTCGGACAACTACAGCACCATTCCATTTTTCATCTGAATATTAATGTCAGCCAAGATCACAGAGAATATATTTTACCGAGCATTCCTGCTACCTTAAGGCATGGAAACCTCTGTTACTGTATGACGTGCATTGTCACAGTGATATCTAGGGCAAAGCTTGGCGTTAGTAAGCCTACCTGTGACCGTCTTGGTTTTGACCGGGCTGCTGGCGTAGTCTGAGGCCTGATTGGAGGGCTGTTTGGCCAATGGCGTGCTCCCTATCGATGCCTCGTCCTCTCTCCTCTTGACCAAAGACACTGGACCTTGATTCTGAAATGACATTACAGCATCTCTGAGCACCGTTGAGGCCATATGGGGAAAGACATAAGCAATCATATGAATGAATTTCCAATAAATACCCATTTATATAGAATAGGGGGGAAAAAAAGCATGATTTCAACTGTGTGAGTTTTGGAACGTGTGAACACTGTCCCGTAATGTACTACAACATTCTGTTCGTAGGACCATGACAAAGAGACAGCTTCAGGCAACTTTAAAGATCTGGGTTAATCAGGCTATATGAAAGTCGAGGTACAATGCCTTGCAAGACAGAAAGGGAAGCAGAGACAGAGGGAGAAAAAGAAAAATGCTGTGGAACACAACTGACACATCCAAGACCAACAAGGACCAGTGACAGCTCCCTGTTTTTTTGAGCACTCTCCCATGCTGCACACGCGCACGCACGCACGCACGCACGCACGCACGCACGCACGCACGCAAGCAAGCACACACAGCGAGAGGTGGCTGAAAGTCCGAGAGATTTGAGGATTGGTCTCAAATAAGGAAACTCCATTTGCATCAGCCAGCAGCATGCTTGTCTATGGTGCAGCTGCAAAGGGCTGCGGGCCAACCGTGTCCTTCACACACAAACACACACACACACACACACACATGCCCTGATGCATTTTTTTTTTTTTGTGACTGGGTCAGGACCAATATGCCGTTTAAAGTATGATAAAATAAAAATGTTCCACCTTATGACATTAGTATCTAAAGCTACTGAGTGAATAACTATGCCAAATCCCAAATCCTTATGAAGTTCTTGCAACTTGACAGAGTGAATAAAATACTGTACTTTTTGTTGCAAAATGGTTGATAAACTATTATATGAATCTATAATTGTGATGTTACATAGCATAATCGGGCATAAACTCCTTTCACTAGACATCCGTCGCTGTTATTCCTCCTCACCTTATCTATACTGTCTTGTACTTTCTCTTGGATCCCATTCGGGCCAACCGTGTCCTTCACACACAAACACACACACACACACACACACATGCCCTGATGCATTTTTTTTTTTTTTGTGACTGGGTCAGGACCAATATGCCGTTTAAAGTATGATAAAATAAAAATGTTCCACCTTATGACATTAGTATCTAAAGCTACTGAGTGAATAACTATGCCAAATCCCAAATCCTTATGAAGTTCTTGCAACTTGACAGAGTGAATAAAATACTGTACTTTTTGTTGCAAAATGGTTGATAAACTATTATATGAATCTATAATTGTGATGTTACTTAGCATAATCGGGCATAAACTCCTTTCACTAGACATCTGTCGCTGTTATTCCTCCTCACCTTATCTATACTGTCTTGTACTTTCTCTTGGATCCCATTTGTTTTTTTTGCACTCTTCTTACTTTGCCCCATTCCCTTCCTCCTTTCGCCTTTTTTCTGCACTTCTCTTCCCTCTGTTTATGTGCTCTCAATTTCTCCCCATTCGTCTCCACATGTTGCACATTCTCCACTTATCCATCTCCTGAATGTCCCATATTTGTCATTTTTTTTGGCTCAAAGTACCTCCTATCTCACCATTTCCTACTATCCCTGAATCAGCCAGTGTCCTCTCCACTGGCCTTCACAGGATGTTGAATGGCCTTCAGCTGAAATCCCCGTTCAGAGCCAGGCCTTGAGAAGGCCTCGACAGGCAGCTGAGGTGTACGGCCTCACAGAAACAAACCAATGAACACAGGCACATAAGGCCACATGTTTGCTGCAGCCTGTCCACAGACACAGCAGCCAATGTTGTGCATCCTTCACACTGGCCGCTGTCTAACTTATAACATGTGTGAAACTTCATTCAGAAATAGCCCCTTGAGTAAGGAGTTGGTTCAATTAACTCCCTCTCTTCCTCTCTCATTCTCTCGAAAACACCAGCCCCACACCAACAGCACTTCCCAAAAAACAACAAAAAAAACTAACAATAAAAGTATAAATATATGATGCTTTCAAGAACTACATATATATTTATGTGCATTTATGGGGTGAACCTGTACAATATCCAAGGCAATCAGAAGGAGCATGTCTGCATGTGTGTATGTGTTATGGAATGTGCGTAGTGTGGGCACAGAGCTTTCAATGTCCATAACCATCACCATGACCCCTGTCAAATAAATAGAGAGAGACTGGATTGAAGACAGGGAGCGAGGCACATGGAAAAAGGTAGCTGGGAAAGAGGAGGCAAAGCAGAGGGAGGGAGGGAGGGACGCGGGCAGAATTACACACATTTTGCATTTGTGTCAAGCTCTCCATCCAGAGCAACTCGGAATGAAGGCAAAAACAGAAGAACATTTTATTCATAAAATTGCTGATTAAAACATGTTTAATTCTCCGCACAAAGGGCCAGGAGGAGAAGCTGATGTACTTTATCAGTGAGAACATGAGAGCTGGTCAGATACCTGTTGCCTGCTGCTCCCTCTGTGAGGCTGGTATAGCAGCCATGTGCAGAAGACAGGATCCATGTTGACGGCTATGCCCTGGATACTGACCAGGAGTACTGCACCTGGACATGCAGAAGAAAAAGCAATGAAATATGAGCAGTTTTTTAAAAAAGAAATACAACCCAAGACGTAAAGGATATAGTGTACATCTGTCATGCTTTTACAAAATCAGCATTAATTTTCGCAAACAATTGTTTAATCAACACAACCAATTCAATAGGTTCCAGATCAAGCGATGCATAACTGACGGAGATGGAAACTATGTGAACACATAGACGCGTTGACAATTGATATTCCCACTGCAATGATTTCTGCAAAGTAGGAAGGACGTCTCTAAAGATCATTGAAATCGATGAAATAATAAGCAGCAGGAGAAAGTGACTGGAAGCAAATCTGCGCAGATTGAGTGTCAGGTTTTTCCACTGCTGCACAGCTTACACTGTGACCTGCTGGTGGGTATCATGCCTGTTTGTTGGAGAGCAGCAAGGAGCGCTGTTTGTCGCTCTGTTCAAAGTGGTATCACGCCAAGCCAAGAATAACATTTTCTTTTGATAAATTTCTGTGAAACTCTAGACTTTCCTTGGGTTTTGGTTTACTCTTAAATAATAATCTTTACCAACAATAAGAGCGCCCTGAGGTAATGCATTAGGATCCTATCAATAATGATTCCCATGCCGGCAGGATTAGTGCTGGGTCTTTGGCGTGCCGTGGAATGTCCCAGCATGACGATAGGAGGATGTTTCAGCTCTAGAAGGACTTTCAGCAGTTTAATGGAGCTTTGGACAAGAACCCTTTCTTCTGTTTCAGGCCCCCAGGCAAAATTGTGAGTGGGTGTGTGAGTGTGAGTGTGAGCGTGTGTTTGTGTGTGTGCGCATGTGTGTGTGTGTGTGTATTAGTGTGGGCATGTGTGTGTCTGCAGTGCGCGCATACATGTGAATGTGTGATTGCATTTCACCTCCGACACAGCCTGATTGCTTGTTGATTTGCTTAACGTTTAAGTGTCTCTAAAGCATGGTCAAAGCACAATTATAAACTCTCCCTCCAAGCACGCTCACAGAGACACACGTACACGCAAACATATTTTACTTACACACACTCTCCAACTTGGCAGGAGGGACTCGCTCCTCTATTATTCCCCGTGAACAATGCAAATAAAGCGGCTCCAATTTGCTCAAGTTTTACAATGCGCAGTGATTTGTGACCTGTGAGTTTGTGTGTGTGTTTGTTGAAAATGTGTATGACTGAAAACATGTGCGGCGTGAGGCAAATGTGTTAGTGTCAGTCTTGAAATTCAGTCTTTAAAAGTGCATGTGCACCAACAGTATGGCGTTATATTATTGTAAGCGTGTCTCAGTTGTAGTGTCTGTATGTTTGCACGTTATTGATGGCACTGAATACCCTCTGCACAACTTTCTCTGAGAGTCAAACTGACTCACAGTTCTTCCACTCCTGCTTCGTCTGTATTTGTTTACTTTCCATCACTTCCATTCTCCTGACTCTTCAATAATTCCTGATCTATCTACCCCTGAAAACAACCACGTTCCCCTTACAGCCCGTATCTCTCTGCGTTTACTCCTGACGAGGAATCATAACCTCAGCTCGGTGGCTTGAACTCTTGTACCACAATGTGGCTGCCTAATAGGCTTTGGCTGTGGCTGTAGTGCCGGGGCCCAACTTCAAGTGGTTTCATCATATCCCAGAGCAGCATGAGCAGCGTAGGACCCAAAAGTCTGGGAATGGGCTAAGTAGTGAAGATGTTGTTAAGATGTATTCAATAAATTGACCCTAAACTGTGGTGTACGGGTTGCACTGAGCATGACAAACCACATTCTGCAGAAATGAGTCATAGAGCAATAAATCATATGGCTGAGGAGATAGATTGTTTACCTAGTAGTTATGATGGGGGTAAATGGGCAAATAAAAACCTATAGAAATGCTTAATTGCATATGACTATCTCAACCCGAAGCAGTTTAGCTGTGGTTTCTGCACAGCATTAATGCGAATTTCAGCCAACAAAGCTCCACTACCGTATATGGCCACCAGATTTTTTTTCTCTGAACTTTATGACGAACAGCTATAGAGAAAGTAGAACGTGGCCACTTTGGATGGTACGAAAAAATGACATCCAACTATATTTTAGTTCAACTTCAACACGCGACATTCATGTAAAACAAAAATCAATACAACTTACACTTCCATTTACACACTTAAAGTATCAAAGCAGTTTTGAAAAGCAATGCAATTCACAAAGACACATTCCAAGAGAAGTGGAATTAATTGGTTCTTAAATAACTAAGTAACTGAAAGCATATCAGCACTGCTTTCAGCATCGTGTCAGCAGCTGTCATTTTATTGTGTCTGTGCAGCATGTCTGTCTGGTTCCTGCCAATGACAGCCATGACCATACTGATACATCACAACACCACTCAAAAGCTCTCGTCGCCCAGATTACCAGAGTAAACAACCTTTTCTTCCCTCTTTCTGCCACCTTGACAGTGACACAGAAACAAAATATGTGTTGACCCAGCTTTTGCGGGCTTTGAAGACCAAAGCTTTACCATCCGCACTGTGTGTTCCCGTTTCATCATTGTGTTGACATAACTGCCAAGTGTGACACCTCCTTTGAAGCACACGGGACCGTGAAGCGGCTTGGCGTGCTTTGGGGGGCGACCTCGGCAGCAGGTTAACTGATGTTTTTTTTTTTTAGCTGCTCTAACAGGGCGGCCTATGGGGTAATTACACAAAGTGATGACAATGACAACAAAGGTGTTTTTCTTACTTCCTTAATGATTCCTCAAGCAAACACGAGAAAAACGCTCAGTGGCCTACATACTGTAAACACACAGTACAGCAGAACGTATGTGCGTCTCAAAGGCACACTTGCCTTGACTCAACCAGAGTAGACCTATTAATGTCAACGGTGTTTTTTTTTTATTTCAGCCGAGACCAACAGAGTTAAAAGAGGGCATGGGCTGCTGGTGTTGTTTTATGGCTGTCTGACATCTGTCTGCAGGCTACAGAAGAGCATTACACTAGACTGAGAGAGGGCATCTACCCTTTAAGCCCCATCGTTCTTTTAGTGAGTCAACAGCCCAGATTATCACACATATTGTATTATATTATATTAGTTTATACGTTAACATTTTTTGAATGTAAAACATGCTTTTGTTCGCTCATTGGGAGCATGAAATTCAATAAACTGGGAGTGGTTAGGTCAGTGCAAGTTCAGAATCAAGTCCCTCAGTGTAGACCAAAAGCCCTGATTGGGGTTACAGGGGCCGCGACCTCTCAACGACAGGGCCGTGACCCAACCATCAGAATAACAGACAGGCAAAGAGAGGTGGGGGGTACACACCATCCACCCCCCAGATAGACGGGGGGGGAGGGGGGGGCCCCCCGGAAGCCGGGGGGGGGGGGGGGGGGGTTGTTCAGGTCTTGGCCAGCTAATCGCCCCCGCAGAATCACTTCATTGTTGGACGCAAGGCAGTGCTGGGACCCTGCGTCCAGCTCCTCCAACAGAAAATAAATAAATATAGCCCAGCCCTCGTCAGCCAGATGACTTCTGACAGGTTTGGTTAATTTCGAAGCCAAGTAGCAAAACAAAACATTACGCCAGCGTGCGGGACCTACGCTGCCTTTAATTGCTTTTCCGATGAGCTCATGACTCAAAGGTGTCCTGGAGTGAGCCACGCAGCCCGACAGGTGTTCTGCCGGTGAGTGTGTGTTGGTGTGACTGTCTGTGACTCCTGTGTGTGGGTGTGTGTGTGTGTGTGTGTGTGTCATAGAAAGAGTGAGAGAGAGTGATAGAAATAGCGATAAAAGAGAGAAAGAGAGACAGAGAGACAGAGAGGAGGAGAGGGGGAGAGAGAGGGAGAGAGAGAGAGAGAGAGCTAGTGCTGATGACACCATTGAAGAGGGACTCAGCTGTGTGTGGGTGGGTGCGAGTAACAGTATGAGCAGTTTACAGTATGGTGTGTGTGAGAATGAGAGGGTGCGCATGCAGAGGTGTGTACATGTTTTCATGGACATGAGAAAGTCTATTTATTTGAATTAATTTGTGTATGACACTGAACAGACACTTATCAAGGCACACCTTCATGCTCTAAAACACACAACATTCTCGGACATACATTCCCTATCCTACTGCTCCCCTGCCTTGTGGCTACCCAGAAGCCCTGGGGGCAACGCCGCAGCACAGGAGCCCACAGGCTCAGGAAGGACAGACAGGTTTGACTGGAAACAGACCCTAGTCGACGGAAAGCCTGCGCTCACTCTGAGCCAATACAACACTCTGCATTAGAAACCGGTTTATGCGTGTGTCTGTGCTTTTAATAGAATATATATGCACATGGCAACATGGTTCAACTGGCCTAGCCAACAACTGACAGTCTAGACCCACTTCATACAGCCATGGAGAAAAGTAACATCTATGGACAGGAAGAGAGCTGTGGAGTGATACGGAATAAGTGAAATATAGACAGATGGATAGAGTGACAGAAGACACCCAGAAATAAAGTGAAAGACCGAATCACAGACATATTCAGTGAAGAAAAACAGAAAAAGTCAAAGTAGACAGAGATACAGAATTTAAACAGACGGAACATATAAAGTAGAGGGTGATGAGAAAGCATTTAAGTCATTTTTCTAATCTACATGATAAGTGAGCAGGCCTCAGACTTTGGCCATGGATCTGCATGATTTATGGGATGACTACAGTAAGTCTCCATACATGCAGAGTCCTATATGAACCAGACGTATCACATACACCCAGGCCTTGATAAGTAGTTTTACAATGCGTGCGTCGACATTAAATGAATGTTGGATAGGTCCACGTACAGGCACATCCACCACATAATTCAAAACTGTATGTACACCCAGTGAGCACTCTTATCAGAAACACCACGCTAATAGGTCCTCCCGTTTCTCTCAAAGCAGCCTCGGTTCTTCTCAACTTGGATACCACTAGATGTTGGAAACATTACAGACTGTGGTGTGTGAAAATTGTGCCTTCGATGAAGCTCTGAACTGTATTTGCATGATTTTATACATACAACTGTTGTTTTGTTAGCTCAAGTAATAGGTTGGTGTAAAGTTGATCCCTGATATATTATTATATTGTATTATTGTAACTATTACATTCAAATCCAATCAGTCAAAATGGCTTTAGCCGGTGTATGATTCAACATTAGTAACACATTCCCGGTGTTTTCGAGTGGGCATTTGCTATATTTGAAACTGTATATTTGATTAGATATTATTAGATAATAACCAGTCTGACTCAAGCAAAGGTCAAAAGTCATCATTTGAACAAGTGTCTCCACGACCTGATTAAGGCCAACAATGTTTCTCTATGATGTAATTCTGTCTTTGTCCAATTGGTACCAATCCTACAAAAACATCTTACATTGAAAAAAAACACACCACAGAGGACACCATATGTCACCATGGGAAAATGGAATTGTGCACGGCGAACCAGTAGTAAGGCCAGGTGAGGGGTCAGAGGCAGCGGAACATCAGCTCCGTCGAGCTCCAGATGTTTATAAGAGGCTCTGTAACCACACATATCATTTTCTAGTTGATTCCTAGCCTTCATAAATCCACAACAGCTCGCATGGTGTTGAAAAGACAACCAGATACGGCACAACTGCTGCCAGTGCCCCTGCTAACCCACACAGGGCATGTTGTGGACCGTTCCAGCTGTTATCTCTAGCCCACTGACACAATTTCTTACAAATGACATGCCCGCAGTAACGCACCGTCTTTCCGTCTCGCTCACTTGGAGCCAGAGGAATATGCTCAAAGTCCCCACCGAATGTGACCTGGCCCTTGTCAGAAAGATAGCCGGCCTTCTTAATGACAGACAAAAACAGACCCGGCTCTGATTGCATTAATGCATCATTGAGCGTATCAATCATGGACGTACGGCGCACTGTGTGAACTTTCAATGAGCTCCAACGCAACGCGAGGGGAACAGGAGAGACACTTCTGAGCTCGTTAAAATAAACAGACTTCTGATTCGGCGGCTGCTTTCCCACAGGCAGTTTCAGTTTTGCAAAAGTTACCTTGAAAACTCCTTATCACTGCTATCATTCAGCTGACTCATGGGCTTTCTCTACGGTTCAAGCTGAGTTCTCTCAGTCTGTCATGAGCAGAGGGGGAGTGGAGCAATTTAAACTCTGCCATTAGCTGGGGTGCCTTCCAAGCATATTGTTACGTGAACTGCATAGAAACAAATAAAAAAGGTTTATTGAAAATGGCAACATTTTAAGTTTACTTCATATCGCATCAATGTTTCTTATACCCTTGTGAATAACATGTTAACAGAAGGACGTTGTGAAACAGTTGTGCTGACCAATTTATTCGTTTTCGGACTGTAACCTGTGGTTCGTTTCAACTTATTACCAAAGCTTTCATAACAATGAAAACAAAAAAAATCAAACTACAATTGAGGTAAGGCAAGTGGTATAAAATTGAGTTTATGTTTAACATTATCCAAGCATATACTTGACAAAATGAACTTCCCACACCAATACAAGTGCATGCATACATGCGCACACACAAGCACACACACGCCTGCATAAACACACATGCATAAACACACACCCTTTACCCTTACACTCTTTTATTATTATTTACAAAGTTGTGTTTGTAAATAAACGTGTGTAAAGCCAGCACATACACAACTGTCTGTATGTTGTGTATGTTTCGACACAAGGATTCCTGACCTGGCCATTGACGACACGGCAAACCGACAGGTTTGGGTCACGTGGGTGGGGCGCCTGCCATCTGCGGTCTCAGTCCCGACTATAAGGTGAATCAATGTCTGGTCCCTTTCAAAGGTCATTAAGCCTGGAACATGCAGCTGTATACTTGTAAACCTGCTGGTGGAGCTCCGGAAAAGAACCAGGCCAAGACCACGGTGCTGGACATGACACCTGGTTTCCAGAGGCATCGACACATGGTCATTTCTTTACTTCATATGCCCCTGGCCAAGAACTGGTATGGAAAAACTGACCATGGCAATATTTCACCAGACCTTATGCTTCACGTTAATATGTCAGATGTGAAATCATCATCATATCACTTGTGTGCAGTCAGCATTTTATTGATTGACTGTGCAAGGTAACAGGCACATACCCGTGCAAAAGATGGCCCTCCGTGCAAGGATTTCATCCTTGTATTGTTTTACATCATTGGTCACTCAAGAAGCTGGGAAGGCTGCACTGAAGAATTTGACCTTTGCATGGAACGATGCAGATGTCAAATCATATTTGGTCTGCCTGTCTATGTCCTGTATCCATCTGTCACTAAGTCGTCTGCACTGCATCTCCATCAGGCCACTTTGGTCCAAAAGCCAACCAAGTTCATTCCAACACTCATTATTTTGGCAACAGTCGAGGTGATAAGCAGTCACTGAAAGGCATTATTGCACTGTGCTCCACAGAGATCCGTAAAAGGACAGTTACGTGAATATCCAGTTGATTACTTCTATGTTAGCTTCTGAAGTCTGAAATCTTGCTGATGATGCCAAAAATGTAGAGAAAAATATATGTTTTTGTCCACCAGAGGATTTTTTTCCTGGGAAAACTTACACTAAGATTTGAGAACAGTTCTTACAAAATAACTCCAAGATTCCATTGACGGAATTAATATCTTCTTATAAAAAGGTAATGTGAATTTAAATAAACTTAATTAAAGTAAACGGTGATGGTTTCAATAACCAGATGTTTTCACGGAGGGGGAACAGAGCGGCTTCTTTGCCAGTGGATCATATTTTCGTTCTGAAAGAGCAGTTAGTCATTACAAGTATTATTCTCCACATGTGCTCAGCTGTCAGAATGTTTTTGCATGGATAATGCAATTTGAGTTCCGATGAAAACAGCAGCTGTAATTATTCCAAATACAGTTTTGAATCCTCATTTGAAATATATTTTTTTATTTGTGGAGTTAAACTTTGTACCATTTACAACTATTATGTGCATGGGTAAGAGAAAATCCTGTAAGTACGAGCATGTGTGTTTTTCCTCTCTATTAGCCGTAATTACTATCACTGCATCAGCTTCTCACATTCCCAAGAATGTGAATTTGCACTTAAATATGAAATAGCTCATATCTCTTAACCTGTTCTCCTTCTGTCCCTCTCTCTCACGTTTCCTTAGTGTCAGTCTCTGCGGGTCCCGCTTGGTTCCCACTCCCACTATCCACCTCATCCTCTTCTCGCTTGCCACACTAGATTGAAGATTACTCCTCTTAAAGACATAGCACTAAGTGGTTGCACATTTCAACCATTTAGCAATTTGGTCTAATGGTTTCAGGATGAGCTATTTTAACTGAAATGCAGGGACGAAAAGATGGAGGGATGAAGGGGTGTACAGTATGATGAAACTCCAGTTCTGATTGGTCGGATTTCCTTATCCAGGAAAAGGGGGTCACTATGGTGTCAATGCTAGGGATTAGCTCAAGCAAAGGTACGATGATCACGAGAGAACAATTTGAAGTTTGCAGATGGACATTCAGAGACAAGTTAGCCATTGCTTTGACTGTTATATATTCATAAAGCTCTCGTTAGAACGAGGGTTAGGGTAGGGAATGCATTATGTCAAAGTGTGTCCTCACGAAGACCAGAAGTACAAATATGAGAGCATGTGTGTGTATGCAAACCCGAGTGTGTGTGTGTGTGTGTGTGTGTGTTTGTGTCCTGAAGCTTTGTATCTTTGGCCTTTCATTAGTGACTGTTGAATGAAGCCACGCTGAATGTAAAGGCCGCCTCTTGTTGCTGGAGGATGTCACTCTGATGGCCATAAACACTGATGATAAGGGAGAAGTGTTTATGCCAGTCAGAGCTGTATTTAATACAGTCAGTCATCACACGTGCAGACGGACGCACTTGTGCACGCACATGCAAATAAAGAACGCCCGGGCCACCTGCAAACACGGGACGTCCAAACCACTATCAGCTGCCCTACATTAACAAATCACAGCACAAAAGCAGCGGTGACTCAGCTACTCTAAACACACTCGAAACTCTCCCCAGACTGACTTAGTGCGGACAAACAGGACAGACAGGGAGGAGAGGGAGATGGCCGGACGATAGGAGTGAGGACGAGGGAGGGGACGGACAGGAAAGGTTGGGATCAGTAAGGTGAGCGAAGAGTAAAGAGAGCGAGGGAGGGAAGGTAGGGGAGATATATGTGGATGGCGAGGATGAGCAGAAGAAGGGGAGGGAGGGAGGACAAGTCTTTGAAGGTAAAAAGCAACTGCAGCTGCTGCGTCTGCACTTATCCTTCAACCTCTAATCTCAGAGTTATCATCAGGACACCGTCCACATCCAGAGGGACAAAGACCCACCCTTGGTCCAATAATTTCTCTCTGTGCCGTCTTAAAAAAAACATTGTTTAAAAGCGCGACTTATCCTTCAACCTCTAATCTCAGAGTTATCATCAGGACACCGTCCACATCCAGAGGGACAAAGACCCACCCTTGGTCCAATAATTTCTCTCTGTGCCGTCTTAAAAAAAACATTGTTTAAAAGCGCGTGCACGCACGCACACCCACCCATCCACCCACCCATCCACGCACGCACGCACGCACGCACGCACGCACGCACGCACACACACCCACACACCCAAACACCCACACACACACACGCCCACACACCCACACGCACGCACACACACAAACACACCCATACACACACACACGCACGCACACACACAAACACACCCACACACACACACGCACGCACGCACACACACAAACACACAAACGCACACACGCACGCACACACACACGCACGCACACACGGGCGCTCTGGAGAAAATGTCTATATGAAGACAGAAACGCGCTTTACCGACGGCGAACACATAATACTGTCAGACGGGACCAGAACATTTGATTTTTTCCATAGACTGTTGTTCATCTCGTAACACCCTGGCACCGCTCCTTATCCTCGCAGCGGTGAGACGCAACAGAGGGAGGAAAACGGCAAAGGCCGGCCGGCCCAGCGATCCATCTATTTTCCCTCGCGCGCGTCTTCTGGCCAGTGATAAGGTGAATGTGACATATTTGGCCACGGCGACGGCACACATCCCGAGGTAACCCCACAGAAAAAAAGCCCAATACGAGCGTCTCCCTGACAATTTACATCACAAACGATTTTCACAAATTTTCCCACCACCTTGAGAATTCATGGCCCACTCCATTTAAACAGATGATGTAGTGTGGGAGCAGAAGTTGAAAACATTGTTTAACCATCCGACAATAAAAATTGCTTACCACCCACAAAATCTACTTTCAGCAGGCCTTTAACAACAATTTCAACTAAGTCGCTCCACTGACAATGAATCTCCAGCTCCAACGGCCAAAGCATCCACGAGACTAAGGACGGGCGACGCAAGAGGAGTATTCCATCTATTACCAGCAGCTTTATGAATGTGGTAGCTATACTTTTAATTAGGGGCCAATGGAACGCTGGTGGAAGGTAATCTCCGGCCTGTGAGTGTCGGGAACGAGTCCTTTCATCTGTGGGCCTTGTATATGCAGAGAGGGGAAGAGAGAGGTGCTAAGACGGCCTGTGTTTACCGCCTGTTTATCTAAGTAGGCATGTGGGTGGCTGGGGGGCCACGGCAGGTCAAACCACACACAGCGAGAGGAGCCCGGGACCCCGGGAGGACCACTCAACGTGATGAGGTTTTACAGCTATGGCTCGGACTACTGTTGCCGCCGCACGCACACACGCGCACACACACACACGCATTTGCGGTAAGAGGCTGACACGCACACAAAAATCCCTGATTCAGAGTGATGAGAGTTTATTACTACTGTGTTGAGACTAAGGGCCCCAGGGGCAGGAAGACAAACTGAGGGTTCCTGTGGACCTTAGGGCCCTCAAGGCAAACACAGCTTTGAGATGGCTGAGCGTGTATATACTATGTTGTAACTTCAAATCTGCTGTATTTACATTACACGTTGGGACTGAAATACACATATAATTCCCAGCTAATAACACATTAACGATGTAGTATATATATATATATATATATATATAATTGAATGTATATAACTGTATATATTAGGGACATGAGAAAATATGTCTTCATAGCAGATGGTCATACTGCTACCACCAACGTGATCTTGTACTGGGGATACTGGGAAAGCTATAAGCAACCAGCAAATCAAAGGGCGAGCAGACTGGTTTGTTTTCTCATGGCACAGGGCCTGGGTGAAAAAAAAACAGCTAAATAAAATAAACCTTTAATTTGAGTGAAATTGGAGGCAACAAGCGCTGCCGTAGAAAAGGCTGTGAAGTGTGATTTCTTGCGGTTTGGGTTAATCCTGATTGAGGAGCCCCCGAGTTGAAATGTCAGCAATATGAGACTAAAACAAAAATAATTACACCCAGGGTTAATGAACACAACTGCCTGAGGCACAGGGGAACCAGAGTGGGGAGGGCGAGTGGCACGAGTGAGAGGCGAGCGAGAGAGAAGGGTAAAAAGGAGAGAATGAGAGTACCCTACCAGTTGAGGAGCAAATGTGCCACGGTCAAAATTACACACCAGTATTTGGATTCGCCTGAGCTGCTACACCACAACAGAAGAATAATAAATTGTGGGATGTTTTTGAGTAGGCTGCCATTCCGATACTGGGCCTGTGCCCTAGGTTTTATTCCCACTCAAGGTTAATGACATCAATGGCTAAAGGATGAAACAGATGGCCACACCAAACCTCTCTTTCAACTACTGCCATGCCCTGCGTGTTTATACAAACTCTTTCCAGCCCACTTTCATCTCCGCTGTTATGTCTACACACACTATCTCAGCTGTGTAGGGAGCTGTCCACTGCAATAAGTCTGGTCACTCAGTTAGGAGGCACCTGCACCTTGTTCTGCTGCACTAACGCGTCCTGTATGCGTGCATGTGTGTAGACTCTGTGTGAGTGTAAGAATAAGTATATGTTGGCAGGTAAGAATGCAAGGGTATATTACACCTCTCTGCATCGGAACAGTCTGCGACCTAAAGAATACAATTTGGACAAGAATTCTGATGTACAGGTTTACACTGTTTTTATTTTCAAAAGACCTGAAATGTGGCCTTCAATAACCCACAATAAAGTTGTAAAAAAAAGTCCTTCCATTTACTTATTTCTTTGAAACTAAGTTTATTTATTATAGGAATTTCTGCTGTAGCTGTATAATAACCAACAAAACGGATATTGATTGAAGTCACTCCCACCATAAAAAGTATTGGCAGAGGTTTTTTGTTTTTGGGGTGGGGGGGGGGGGGTAGCAGTAGCAACAGTGAGTGAGGATGCGAGTGTGTATAGATGTAAACTGTTGTCTTATGACAAATTGGTGTTGTGTGCCCCCTCAAAAATTCATGTGTAACTTCTGGATAAAATCCTGCATGGTCCTAAAGCTATCTGCCCAGTGCACAGCTGCTGAATGGGGGATGCGCCGAGGCTGCGCGTCCCGTAGAGACGACAACAATCCACATCAAAGGTAGTTCCACGATTATCAACCCTTATCCCATGAGTCCTACAAGTCGTCTGTCCGCCCAAGCATCACTCACTGGCGTAGGGAGGGAAGGGAGAATGGAGGAGGATTTGCTTTTCTTTTTATTTTCCAACAGTGCCCCATTTCAGTTTAACTTCTCTGTTAATGCTCACAAAGTGTCAGACATTGATTCAGACAGCCATCATAATCGTTCAAATCCAGGACACTTCACAATTTCTCACCTTCAGATCCGTTACTTACACGCACGCACGCACACACACACAGCGCACTGCAAGTTTTAGACCTCCAGCAGCTATTGATTAAACTACAATGTCTTCATATTTCGAGAGTTTATTCAACTTTTCACAGAGAACAGCTATCATCATTGAATATCATTACAAAAGAAAATATTTCCTTTTGTCCTGCTGATGTATCGTTTTGGAAAAAAGGCTCTGTTTTTTTGGTGCATTAAGTTCCAATCTTTCTGATTGTAAGTATGATATTACATTGGACAAGCTTTGTCATCATTTTCAGCATCCACTGGCAACTTAACTACCTAAGCCTCTCCGGAACCAGGGGAAAAGATGATTTCAGTGTTAGGATTGTCTTACTTTCACTGGAAGTAAATAAGTTGATATGATCTTGGAGGTGATCTGCTTTTGGGAATCCAGGCCCTGGGCAGGGTGCAGCCAGTCATCTCTTTCAGCTGACTAATAAAGACTAGATAACGGGGCTAAAATGAACCGATCTCTCATTCCGGGGCCCAGGGGACGATCAACAAAGGTCCACTGAGCATTACCTAACGTTAAAGGATTGCGTTCGGCTCGTGTTTTGGTTGCCGCGAGGTCAGGACCCCGAAACAATGTTGAAACAGAGGAGAGATAGTGTTGCAAAATAGTGAGCTCTGCTCCAGCAAAGCATCCAAGACATGGACCTGACCCGCATGATGTCATGTACCTGGCTTAGGCTTAAACATACACTGACACGCGCTCATTCCACAATCATAATTTGCCCAGGCATTGCAAAAATATATACAGTAACACTTGCTGGCATTCAACTTTACCTTAAATTATAAACCCCCAAAAATGGGTGACAAAACCACTTACATTTTTATTTCTGTCTTCCAATGTGGTGACTTGGTTGGTGAAAACTAATTGTGGAAGATTTCATTTTAAATCGTATAATCTATTTCAGACATGTTTCCCCCAAACATTTTTAACAGTAGTTACTTTTAATGCCACCAGATTTTCCTGCTGCTGTTAATAGCCATACAGAACACGCTTGGCAGACAGACCCCATCAACTATAACAAAAATTGACAATTTTGCGTGCACACACGCAAACACGCACCAGATTGTGGCGGTATAAAAATGTGCAGTCAGTGCAGCGGATAATAGGCCTGACGTCAGGCGGACCTATAAACGCGGCTCAGGTGTGGGTTTATTTTTCTTGGACATGTCAGACAAGTCATGAAATAAGAATCTCACTGACAGACCCGCAGCTAAACAATAAATTGCTACTCACCCTTTTGAAAAAACGTTGAGTAGAATTGCTGTTCAAATAAACCCTGGCATCTCCTCAGGCACGCAGGCTATCATGTCATCTGACACATTTCCCACGATCACTGGTGTAACACCCACTCACCCAGACTATATAAAAACACCCACCAATCGAGCCATACAGTGTGTGTCGGGGCAGCTGTATCATCGGTCCACCCAGGACAGCTGCCGGGCCACAGAGCATCTGGACAGGGCACGAAAGGTGCACATTCAGAGGGAATAAAAATACATTTAAACTAAGACAGATTTGGATGTTTTACCCACACGCTGACTCATAACCGACAGACATAATGAGGCTAGAAGCCTGCATTGCAAAAAACTGATTACTCCATGTGCCTTTGAGTAAAATGTACTAAACATTTTCATGAATGCCTCATTACGCTATATTACAGCTGCATACACCCATTTATAATGTGAGGTCTGGCTCTGACATGGGCTTGGGTGGACGTACTGTATACTGTTACATATAGTATATGTTACATGTTGTGTGTATGTGAACATATACAAATTAAGTCTACAGATAAAAACGGAATAACTGACCGTAACTGTAAGAACCTGGCACCTCTCCTATGCTACTCTTAATGTCTAGTCACTTGACATTTAGGATTAATTGTTTTGGGGAAGTTACAAAAGAGTATACCTAGTCACTAAAAAAAATCTGATTTGGCAGGGGTGAATACCACATACTATAAACTATGTTGTGTAATGGAATACAGCATGACGGTATCAGGGCAATAAAGTAATAAAGCAATGCCCTTGGTTTACCAGTCTTGAGGGTAGCCCTCACCTTTGGCATGATACAAGATCCAAGCAGCCTAAACAAAACTTCTCTCAACAGGAGTCAAGGGTCCAACCGTTTGGGAGGACCTCTGCATCATGTTGGGAGGGACCACATGAGGATTTTTCGGGCCGCACTGAAGTAGGAGCCAAATGAAGAGGCTTCCCCTAATGCAAACAACTACAATTTAAATAATAATAATTATTATTCTGGCATTATTTAAAATAATCTGCATTGTATGCATGGAAATAATAAATGATTCCTTCGGGTAGAAATGTCAAACGTAAATCCTGGTAGAGCATAAAGGCGATAAGGTCTATAGGGAAGAATCCCCGAATTTCATGACATTGGAAAACATCATTACTTAAATAAGTTCAACGATGAGAAAACACCATGGAATTCAAGGTATCATAAGTATCAGCCTTTACAATCATATGTCAGTAATTTCCCTTTGAGCTCTATTGTGATCCCAGGTTGCGATAATTCTACAGAGTTCATGGGTTTTGAAAAAGTAAAAAAGTCACATGGCTTTGCAAGTAAAATTGTTCGGAAGACACACAGTCATATAAATCATCCAAATGCCAAGGCTGGATCCCATGTGATGAAAGTATAGGAGAAGAAGTTTTTCGTGACAACATTTATAGAACATTATAAAATTATTAATTTCCCCTGACATTTGGGAGAAATATTGCAGAAGGAAGAACCAAGAGAACTGCTGACAATACCTGCAAATCATAGCAATTTCGTTTTTTTTAACTCACACACATTTTTCAGGATTTAATAATATATTGTTGGACTATGTACAGTGACTCTCCCAAAGCATATGTATTGTTAACCTGTGGATACAAGCCAGTCTATATAAGCACTGTGTTTTGCTATTGGAATAAACCTCACTTTGGGATGAACTGGACAGAAAGAGAAAGCAGTGTCATAGAAGCGCAACAAAATCATGAATATAACTTCTGAGTTAAAGTGTGTTTGGCTGGTAAATGAGTTAAAATTTAGGATTTAAGATTGAATAGTAACAAGTGACACAACAGAAAAAAGGCTCTGAGCGGTAGTGTACAGTATATGGCACCCTTTTCTCTTTCTCCATCAGCCTCCATCATTCTCCCTCTCCTCCCAGCTTGTCAGAAACTCAGACACATCTGTGCCCCCCTCACCACCACCACCGTTGAGGTTTATTTGACTAGAAAATTACCCTCCTCGTGTTTAACATATCTCCAATATTGTCATCACCAAATATTTATTTGTAGAGGAAGGACCTCTGAATGGCCACATTCCTCCTACTTTCAAGCATTTACACAAGTTTATGCACACGCACACACACACCCACAGAGAGAGGGAATCATTGAGTCAAGGCTGTATGTGTTTATCAGCATTTCACACAACGATCTTGCATATTTGTAAAACGGCACTGTTCCTGTGTGTGTGTGTGTGTGTGTGCGTAAAAAAAATCCCAGCGCTTTCTCTCTCCTCAAGTATCACTGAGCTCCCTGCTACGTTATGTCTGAGAATTATCAAAATGACTGTGATTATCAGTTCAATTAATTAATTTCAAAATGACTGATTTGTTCTGGCATCTGTGGCATGCCCTCAGCTTATGCACTTATCATCATGAGAGGGCTTTTTATTTCTTTCTTTAAACCATATACTACACAGAGATATGAGCTGACGATATGTAGTAACCAAAACACAATGCTATGCTGCCCCAAGATCGAAAATTCACGTATAATAATAAGCAGATTTATATATATATATATCCAAAATTAAATTAATGTTCAAGATGTGTGTCATTTATCAAACACACAACACATGACCTTCTGTCAAGACCATAAAAGCGTGCATATGTCATTCAAACTTGGCAATAATAATCCCATTAAATCAAAGCACTAGAGATTAATGGGAGCATTTCTGTGGCTCTGTTTCGTCAACTTAACTTTAACTTGACATTGTGATTGTGGTTTTCCATCAACTGGACAGTGGGGGCGTGGGGGTCAACTTATGAACAACACACCACAAGGGGGCAGTGATGTAGCAAGGACCAGGAAGAGGTCAGAGAGGCGTACCCATTAAACACCTACTGAGTAGTGAGAGTAAAAAGGGAATATGGGGTGGTGGAGATGGGAAGATGAGAAGAGAAACAATATAGGGAAAGACCAAAGTCAAAGTCTGACAAAGGGGAGGAAAATAAGAGAAACGAGGAGAGGCGGCAAAGGGGAGGGAGGAGAAAGCGGGATTGTCTGAGTTAAGGATTGTTATAGCATATAAACAACTGCAAAGACAGCAGGAAATAACACAATAAATACTGGTCACCCTAAGACAAACCAAGTAACTTGTATGTAAAAAGAGCAAACACATATTTGATAATATCACTTTTTCGCAAAGCAAAAAAAAAGAAATATCTTTATTTAAATGTTTAAAAAAAATGAATGGTGTTGCACAGGGACCTAGATATAAACACGCAGTGGACCCACAAAGAGCTGTCCTGGTGAAACCACCGGTCCCAGAGGGAGGCGCCCTGGTGTCTCTGCAGTGACCAGCTCCTTCAACAAGGCCGGAGATGATAGCGACCCAGCAAGCTGTGAGGTCGGGTACTGGATAGGAGGAAGCCTGTGCTATTGCTCGGCATACCGCAAGTTTGAATGACCTCCCGGAGGGCTCCCACTTCCCGCCAACCACAACGGCCACATCTGTGGCTCATCACACATATCGCATAGGTTTGTTTGGTTAGTTTCCCCCTTACTTCTTAATGTATGCGCATATTTACACGGCTGTAAGCCAACAATTGTCTGGCCACTACATAAAGCCAACCAACAGCCATATTGGCTACTTTGTAGGACACACAAATGGAGAAAATGTTAATGGAAACTTAAAATCGAATTACTCATTTCACAATAAAGATATCCATGTCACAATGTTTACTGCCCGTATGTATCATTCCAACATTCTATGCTGGTTCATACTATTTCTACCACGCAAACTGTCCAATCCCCAGTTTCGACAGCATGTGTGTGATACTTTGCCAGCACAGATGTCTGAGCCTGGGCCTGTTTGTCTGCCTGGATACACCATATTGAACCTCCAAATGCGCAACATTTCTGTCTGCCTCATACTGTTTTTCTCTCTGCTGGGCCCGTCTTAATGGCTGCCTGCAAAGGCTAAACCGCAAAGATGAAAAGCCCAGTGACCAGCGCAACACATGGAGCAGAGCACAGACATACACTCCTATAAAAGCTGGTAATATTACTGTACCACTTGCTACCAAACCACAACCAATTCCAACCAACACGGCACACAGCCACCACACCCAGTGCCGTGTCATCCCGGCAAAGCAGGGGGAATAAACAATTCAGTGTAAGACAATATTTCAAGCATGTAGGAATCTGAGAGCAACCCTGAGTCAGAGGCCATTCTCTAAAAGTGTTTGGAAGAAAAAAAAAGTCCATTACCGCCACTGAAACATGAAAACAATTGTATCTGACTCGAACATGTAGATGTGATCATATACTGAATGATTCATAATGAAGCATTTAAAAAGGAAATCATATTTTTTATCCGGGTGCCTTGAAATGGTTTGTGATCATTAGTACATGGGAACGCCATTTAAAAAGCACACGAGGTGAGCCAGAGTGAAGCTGTGGTACATTATCCAGATTGTCATCCAGTCAATGGTGTGAGACCATCTAATCACGGTCTGTCTGACCACCGTCTCCAGTACCCTGCTGCTTTCCCTCCCCTGGCCCTGGTGACCCCGTGTTCACACCTGGGATGAGGACAGGGGTTCAGCAATGTCCGCCCCCCCTCCCCACATCTCTGATACTGTCATGCTGCCATTCACCTTACCACCTACTGTGGGGACACTTGCTGGGGGCCCTCCTGGGGGGACACTTGCGGGGGGGGGGGGGGGGGCTTGTTGGATGTCAAAATTAGACAAGTTCCCTTCCTTTCTGTGTGGCTCATTGTCAAAGATTACACTTGATCATGCTGGATTAAGATTCTACATGCAAAATAATTCTTCAATCTAGCTATCTACTATAATTTATGATTCTAAATTCACAGATAAGCTCCATTTTATAATGGGAATCTCTCTGGCTTTCGGGTCCTGGGAGCACAGAGGAAGCTTCTGTGGAGGTTTCTGATAGCTGAGACAGATTGGGGACTGATAAGAGCGGTGTGAACAGCAATGTAAGCTTGTCACTGCAGGGGGCTAGGATGACAGACCATCAGAGGTGAGAGGGTTACAAGGGCAACAGAACTGGGCAGCGTCAACTCCACCAGACTAGCTTATAGATGCTGTTTGATTAACAGTCATGTCCGAACTGGAGAGTATTTGTTCCTTAAAAGGAAAAAGAATGACAACAAAGGCTTAATGCAAAAGATGTTTCTGCTTGTTTCTGCTTTTGATGTTTGCTGCTGGTTTCAGAAACTTTTTTTATTCCTCAACAAGGATAACGTTTGATTCAAAAAAAGTAATAGCAAAGGTTTTGTTAAAATATGAAATTATTGTATAAAACACGAGAAAGGAAACCGAGACAAAATGTGTTTTCTAACGTGGGCACACATTAGACTAGTGTGTAAATGAAACCACTGAATTTGGTATCTATTTTTAAGCAAAACTGATTCGATCATTGGGTACTGGATCTCATGTTTTACAATTTCATCTCGTAAATAAATAATTTGTGTAGGATGGGCAGAAATCTAACAAGCTCAGACTGAATGATAATTATTTGCAAAAATAACTGATATTATTGGACTCCATTCTTCCCTCATCCTCCCTGTGTCATTGGCATTGACTCCCCGAAGCTGAATTTTACCCAACCCATGATTAACATTTGGCGAAGTGTTCTCTTCATAAAAAGCTGCCCCAGTCAGACTTGTGGGCCAAATTTGAAGTTCGAAGCACTTGTTTCCATTCCAATGACATGTTCTTTTCCCCTTTTGTATAAATCAGAAGTTGACTTTTGTGATGAGGCCGCAGATATGGCTTCCCTCTGATGTGTCTTCCATGTAGATGCAAGCAAGTGTGCACAGTAAACAGTGCAGGACCACACTTCCTGCAGCTCCTTTGTGGTCATACTGGGATTTTGCCTCACCTTTCTGCCAAGAAGTCCAGCAGTTTTATCTGAGGTTTTCCAGATCTTATATTTACTTCCACAGCTTCTCAGGACTACCATTTTTAATGAAATTAATTAATTAATTGTGGATGTTTAAGGCTGGCAAGAGCTTTGATATGTGTTTAAGATCTTAATTTCATTTAAAGATCCTCAGTCAGTTGCTTATCTATCGAAACTCCTGGACTGTCATTAACTGATCATTCATACCAATGAAGTGTTTTATGAGTTAGAGGGTGCCCTATATTTTGCACATGCATCAATAACCTCCAATTCTCCCTTTATATCTTTTAAGTTTCAAAGTAAAACACAACAGTGAATTTACATCGGATGCTAGGTTTTTGGAATTCTACTCACTTCCTTTCATTTACTTTGTGTGGGTGCACAGTATTACAATTAATGCTAGGATTTGACGTAGCACTTCCAACTATACTAATTCTTCACTTTTACTGAGTCATAAATCCACCGTGTGACTTGGTAATAAGGTCGCTTTACTGAGTCCCGCACCCACCCCCACGCTTTCTTTCTTATCACACATCGCACCCCCTCTGCTCCCCGCCATCCCACCTCACCCCCCCAACATGTTGTGGACAAGCATGACAGTATGACCTTTGACACCTTAATCAATGGGCATTAAAGAGCCTCTTAAACAAAACTGATGAAATGGGAAGATTAGAGTGACAGGGCGACTGACTGACTGGCTCAGAGGCTAAGAGGGATCCAGAAGCAGTGGCGCTGAAATGCCGTCGCCAACACGTCGGAGGTGGCAGAAGTGGTGGGAGAGTGTCGGCTATCACAAGGTTTACAGATTATCTTGGCTTATTCTTTCATTATAGGTACCCCTCCACCTTCTTAGGCTTGTCACACATCGCTTTGCCTCCTCGCCCGTTTCTGCCCGCTCTCAGTCAAAGACATAAATAGAGGTGAAAGGGTGAGAGTGTCTCAATGGTCCCGTAATGTCGGGGAAGTGCCAGAAAATTCAGCAACAAAAAGGCAGACCTGAGGAGACGCATATGTCACAAAATACATGCAGATCCACATGCGCCACAGCACAGAGGTTTTTGTGCAGACTTTTCCGCTCCAAGATTTTCACCACAACAAAACGATGCATTATTACATGTCTACACAGATAAAAGGCCTTTCCTGATGAATTCAGATGATTTATAATTTATAATGAACACCAAAGTGATGGCATATGAAAAATATGCAAAGTGCACTTAGAGGACAATGGTTGCAGTCAGAAAGCACAGCGATTAATCAGGGAGAAATGAGAATGAGATCAATGTGTTGATATAGAAAAAACTAAAGGAGAACAAGGCATATAACGTTAAGAGGAAGGGGGGGAGCGAGAGAAAGAGAGATTTTTTCTAAAATATGCCTTGGTATTATATTGACCAGGATGGGGGTCAGCAAACGGTTAGGCGACCAAAAAGATTGCATTCAAAGCCACTAGGGGCGTTTTTTTCTTAAAATCTTGAAATAGTATCGTTAACAATATGTGTTGCTATAAAACAATTTACAACATGAATGGAAAACAAGCTGCTGAAAACATTGCTTGTATTTATTGAACAGGCCCCCGTTGCATGCCACACATATGTGGAAAAGTCATATGTCTCCCTGTGTGCAGAAGCAGAACGGATTTAGTGTCTGCACCTGGCCAGAGATCTTCTGCCTCTCCAGTAACCAGGCCTCACAGTGACACTTTAAAACAGAGCAGACTCATTCAGCAGTCAATCAGCAGCCTTCACTTCCTGCCATAATGCTTCTGTCAACCCCCCTACCTGCTTAACTTAAACAGAGCTGGTTATTGTCATTCTAGTTATTGTTATGTTCATTTAACTCAAACTAACTACATTATTTATTTACGAGATGAAATTGTAAAACATGAGATCCAGTACCCAATGATCGAATCAGTTTTGCTTAAAAATAGATACCAAAATCAGTGGTGTCATCATGCACAATTCAGCCATTACTGTAGATGCATAATGCTTTGAGAGAATCTGTGCAAATGTTCCAATTCATTGTGTGCAATGCATCCCTAAAGCGGAGGCTCCATCCTGCAGCGGTGTGGGCTTTTTGTGAACAATGAATGTGTTTTAGTGGGCTAAAAACTTGACCCTTTAATGCTGTACAGGAGCCCCTGGCTGCTACTGACCAACAGGAGCCCAGCTGAAACTCATACCATCTGTAGTAGTTTAACATACAGCTTAACACATGGGTAAAAAAGCACCCATGCACTTTCCACACATAAAGACACATAATCAGACAACAACGGGGAGGTTTAAGTGCACCTCGCCGCTTTCATCTCCACATCAATCAGGTAAAATAGCTGCCCGCGAATTACTGGCCAGTGTGCCTCCTAATTTCAGGGGATTTTACACCAGTTGTTTTCCCCCAAACAGGATAGAAAGTGCTCAAAGATGTACCAGGTACATCTTGATACCAGAAAAGTCAACCTCATATTTAATATCAGTCTCAAATGTATTAACATGTTTACCACCAAGTGGACGCAAACATGAAACCATCAACACCAACTGTGACAAACACATTCACACTGAAAGAACCCTATGCATATCATGCGGACAACCACGGAGCACAAAGGAGGCTCTGAGGGTCCACAGCACAGGCACTTTGGCTGTGAAGCTCAGCCTCAAAGAAACAAAGGTGTAGACTCTTTACACACACCGTAGGTACAGACACATATGAGCCACAGCCTTCAAAACACATGATCTTATTCCCGAGTAAAACGTTTTCCATATAACATTTGGTAATGAGGATGTTAAACCCATCCCAACCCCATCTCTCTCCCTCTTTTTGTCAAAAAAGTGTGTTTGTTACAAGGCGGGGAAAATGTCAAGCTTTTGGATTATGGCAGAACTCTTTTTTTGGCCTTTAACAGCATCAGTGAGCCATAAATGCTGACGCTGGAGACATTACTTCAGAGTCAGCAATACACCTGAAACACAGTGTAGCAACAAGGTAGTTGAATTGCTCCCAGCTAGATAATATGAGAGAATGAACAAAGGGTTAGTAAGATGGACATGCAAAATTGAGGAATAGAGAGTAAAATAAGTGACATCTTACCATAAAAGTTTACTTGAGCTGAAAATGGTCAGTCACAAGACCTGGTGCGGCCAGCAGAAATAAGCGGCCTCGGGTCACTAGGAGGGATCAATGGGTCCAAGAGAGCAGGATGCTCTCCTCACCCATGAGGCGTGTTGCAATTAATTCTTCATGTTAACCGTTAATTAAGAAGTTGTTAAATCTAGGAGGTGGACAGTTTAAGTTACAGCTTAACTCTACATGGTCACTAAGTTGTACGATGAAACATTTGGTCTTTAGTTATGGTGTAACTGCCACGTTACATTCAAACTATTCCACGTTTGAGTGTACATATACCTGCTGCAACATGGGCTGCTAGCCAGTGACACCATTAGACTTCAAAGCTTGTGCGATTGATCTTCTTCGGCCAAATGACAAATGACATGTGACATGAGCCTGAGGTTAATCTTTAAAAAGAGATGTGTAACTAGACAACAAACAGGCTACAACTCCCTTTCATGTGATGTAAACTTGTGAAAGGTTAATGTTTTCGTGTACATATTAATTTAGAGCCTGTAGATGCTCTCTGCATTGCGCTTTCTAAGTTCTGGCAAATCTTGACATGCTAGCCGGTCAGTAAATTATGTTTTACATGGCACGACATGAAAAACAAGTAGAAGCTTTCCCTTTTTGCTCGAGTATTTATCACGCAAAGAATTAGCAGATTTCTCTAAATCGTTTTTCTTTTTCAGGACCAGGGGTTCTACTGTAGCCAGTCGGTTAAACCATACATACATACGTGGTGTTTAGTGGAGCATTTGGTTCACCAAAGATGTTCCTGTGAGGTCTGAGGGCCACTCTGAAGACAAATGAGAGCTTTGCACACAAAACAGAAAAGAATTACAGAACTCTTAGGAAGGGGATCTGCTTCCATATTTAGGGGATAAAACGTGATGATAGAGTGAAGACTCTGCAAGGCCATTTTTCAGTCTGTCTGTCTGTCTGTCACTGGGACAAATCGCAGTGGTTTTAGAATGCTCGAAAAATACACTTAGAACAACAGAGCGCCACAATATATGGCAACATACACTTGCAGAATTTATATCAACGTTTATCTATTTTTATTTCCTTTCTACGAAACAGATGGCGCTAAGTATGCCCTTGTCTGGCCCTGACGGCGTGTTCTGGGCAAAAGCCAGCCCTGAAAAAAGGTCAGAGACCTTGTAATTGGCCCTATTGAGAATCTCCCGAGTGGGTGAATGAGAATATGCAAGAATATGCCAGTTATCTGAGAGAATTCAACATTACTGTGGGTCATGTCACATTCCATTCTTTAATGAGCCTCAGTGAACACCCCGCCCACCCCACCCCCGGGCAGGTTCCTACCGACTGATTATGTTAATTACTTTGCCTTTTTCATTCTATTATAGCTGTGAGAAAACTCTGTCCCCACCACCAGCGCCCTGCCCGGACCAACATCACAACCCTACCTACAACTACCAACTTAATAAGCTTAATTAAACGCATATTAACAGAGTCATCCAGTAATAATCCCCACATCAGCATCAAAGGACATTTTTCGAGAACGAGAGCTCCTACCCTCTTTGGTACACTTTTTTTTTTTTGCATCCCCTCAAAGCTTTTTTTCATCCTTTCATTCCCACCCCTGCTGCTTTATGTGTTACTGTACTTGGCCTACTGACTTTGGAGAATTCACTCTTTTGGAAGAGTGGGTGCTGCCGCAAATCAGTACCCATTGTGTGCACTGATTAGAGCGACGGTGCAGCATGGGAAAAGTGTGTGTGCGGAGGCAGAGGAGTGTACTGTGGGGGGGACGGGAGAAACGACGAGGGGAGGGAGAGAAGGTGATGCATGGCAGCTGAGCTGTGAAGAAGCTAATGGGCTCTCGGCCCCTTCCCACGCCCACAGCGTGTTTTCTGATGGGCACTCAAGTGGGCGAGACACATATTGGTTTGGCTACTGGTCGAGAACTGCGGCCAGCATGTTATAATACCGTTCTGCAAGGCCAATTCAGCATCTGTCTGAACTCTGATTAGCCTGTGTTTGACTTTAGGACTGGCAGAGTATGAATCAGTAACCAACCTCTAATATCACAAGGGGGGCAATAATGAAAGATGAAAGAAAGAAGCCTGTCTCACAGACATACACACAGTGACACTGATAAACTAAGTGGTAATATATACAGGGACAAATCAAGGCATTAGAAAGGGAAATTAGTCACAGAGCAAGAGCTAAACCACAGCTCATAACATCAGCTCATCGCTACACTTCACCATGGAAGCATTAAAGGAGAAGGTATTAAAATACAGTCCAGCGACCTAAAACATGTCTAATTGCTGTTTATCAAATAATGTTATGAATGACTTTACGTAAACTATGAAGACAAAATACTTGAAAGCTTTTTCAGACCGCCTCTAACCTGGAATGAAACATGGTATGAACGATCAGTGCAATTAGGTGTAATGGAACTAATCCAAATGTAGATAACTTAAGATAGTCGGCGTGGACATTATCCCCTCTAATTTGTGAGAATAAAACCCCAAGCTCTTGATGAGGTGATCCGCAGAAGCCAATTGTTTTGATTGTGCTGTGTGATGTTTGATCCGAGTATGTGGAATGTGGTGACCTTTGATCCAGTGACAACATTCAATTAGATAGGGTTAACTAAAATGACCTCGTCCACCCATGCTCCTCGGCCCAGGACTGGATAAAGTGTAAACAACTTGTGAACGAGGGATTACTACTGCCCACTTTAGCAAACAGTGAGCCAGCCACCTCGCGCTCACAGTGAGTACACAATATGGTTCTGCGTTACTACACTACTCACCACACTCTCTCTCTTCCTACTCTCTCTATCCATCTCTCTCTCTCTCTCTCTTAAAAGCTTTACATGTAACAACTCTGCTGTAAGAAAAAAAAATGCAATGACGTGCGTATACATCGGTATATAGGGGGTGAGTGGGGAGTTGTGAGAGTTCAAACAAACCAAAAGTCACTATCTAAGGTCATGTATGATGTATACAGTGCTTAAGCAATACATATAGGTGTTGCCTTTTTGAATTTCTAAATTGTCATCTCTATACCGTTATACTGTGTTACCGCTTTGTTTTTGTGTTTATTTCTTGCATATTTTGCATTTTTGTCACTCTTGTAACTGTTACTGCTATGACACCTGAATTATTTCTCTACGGGGACCAATAAAGGATTATCTAATCTGATCTAAATTGGTCAATCACTGTTTCCCTCAACTGCCGTTCATCCAGCGTCTCTGCAGCATGCTATTGTAGATGTAAATCAAATTTGTTCATTTATTTATGTTTCAATTATTTGTTCAGGTGTTGTTGGAGACAGCACAGTTTATCATTTAAAGTCCATTATCTCAGTTTCATAATCTGTCTATTATCTGTGTGTTCTGTCACTTAACTGTTGTGCAACTTCCCCACAGACATCATTCAAGTGTCAACTGCTCTCAACTCCCTTTTGAATATGTACATGAAATAAAATCCGTAATTCCTAGGAAGGGTTTATAATGGCAAGTGCCAAATGGGCACATGGGAGCAGTGATATCATGTAAGAGTGGAGGTTAGCCCGAACAGCAGCTTTAGCCCCAGTCACGCTCCAGCCCAACCCCGTCACTATCCTAAGCCCTCATCCCCCTGTACCAAATATCTGGCCCTTGGCCCTCAGCCTCACACTCCAGTCAGGCTTTAAGCACTGTGAGAGTGGCCTTAGTAGCTCAATACTTCCCAGATGAACAGCTCCAGTAATGGGCCGTGATTGACCCCAATAGCCAATCCTGAGTGGGTTCCCTCGGGTCTAATCTCCACATTACCTGCTCGGCTTCACACACTCCGACTGACGAGACATGATGAGAGCGGCCGCTTTGAAATGTTTTGAAATAATATTGGGGAAGTTACAGGGCACTTAAACAAATAAACAAATGGAACAACGTCTTATTGGTCTAGTTTGATGAACCTAAACCCAATCTAATATTTTTGTGTGGATCCAGTTTAATATGTATGCTATACAACCTGGAGCAGCCATTGCAATGGCCAACTTTTCTCACAAGCGTGTACAATGAATGTATTTTTAGTACCTTTTTAGTCTACTGTGTATCTATCAGCCAGAAACAGCTCAGGCCAGCAGCTTAAAGCCATCAGGCTGCTGCCTGTGACAAAGCCAGACTGTTGATTTAACACTTAATGGAGTGAGTGAACACATGCAAAGGAGGGGAAAAAGAGAATGATAGATGGAAGTATGAAAGTACGGCAGGCCTTTGAAAGATTGTAATGGAGGAGGCTACCCAGGGAGATTCCAAAATTCACACCCATCTACAGTGTCAGTGCAGCCCATTCAAAGGTTACATAAAAGTCATCATTAAATGAGATGCTACTGTACTGGGCGGTTGCAAACATATAAGCGCTGCTACTTGTTGATTTTTCTCGCATCTTTGGCCAAGGAAATCAGATTTCATAAAATGCGCTAAAACTGGAACAAACACAAACTTTTCAACATAGAAGGTATGATATACGCGCCATGGAATACAGTACAGAGGCATTTTCTTTTTTTACTCCAGTGTGGATGGCTCAACTTAAGCAAACAACTTCTGATCCTGATCAATAAACTGGATGGAAAAAAACGTGGAACCTTAAAGTGCAATAGACGGATGAGTCCTGAAAATGAAGTTTACATCAGCGCTGAGGACTGGACTTAATTGTGCATAAACACTGAAACACATTTTGTTCCATCCATCTGTCTGATATAAAAACAGTAATTGGGGAGAAAAACAGCTTTAATATCTATTAGGGGACGAAATATGTTCGGCATTACAATGCTCGGGGAACTCTACGGGGATTAATTCCATGTAGCTTTCATAATTCCCTGCAATATGTTTAAATTAAGATTAAAGATCACTTTGTTCCCCGATTCCCACAGCTCCCATGGTATGGTAAAGAGATCAAAAACTGGAGGCTTTTATAGGGAACATCTTTAACATTTGCTCTGCGCTCAATGTGCTTGATTAAATGTAACATTTTCAGATCCCAGGGCTCTGAGAAAAGCATAAATCATTGTCTCGCAGCTGCTGGCGCGCCTGGGGAAAACACATGCTATCCCTTATTCTCCCTCTCCTTTCGTCTTCTCTATGATCATAAAGCCCACCCGACCCGTTGGTCCCCCGCCCCCCCTCTCCCTCCTCCTTTGGGGAAAGTCATGGCGGTGGAGGGTGAGAGGAACACCTGCAGGCTGGCGCTCAGTGTAAAAAACCCCAGCTCCACTCACACTCTCCGGTCCTCTACTCCCCGACGCTCGCCCCGTCCAAGGCCCCCTTAGTCTCTCCCATCCATCAGCAGTGACAGGCCTGAGACCGAGCCAAGGAGGAGAGCCGGCCAGCCAGCCACTGTCCGGGGATCAAAATGATCAAGCTGTCTCTTGAGTAGCGCCGATAATTTACACGCAGCGGACCGTGCGTGATATGGCCGAGGATTCCCGCTCCTACCGATTCTAAAGGCACAGCTCTGCTCTGATTAAATTCACAAATCATTTATGGCTCTAATACCAGTCGGAGCATGTTCCCCGGTCGTCAGGTGGGCCCACGTGGATGTCTAACCCGTGCCCCTCTCATCGAGCCGCTCTGGACTCCTGAGCTCCTTCTACAGCTGCAATGTTTTTGCTTTATTAAATTCAATAATGGCATTGATTTCTCATTATTCCCCGTGTCATAACAGAGCGCAGACGTGAATTATGTCGGGTTTTTGTAAAAGGGGAGAAAATGAAAAAGGAAAAGGGGAGAATATTTGGCAATCGGGGGACTCTGCATTTGCAAAGATCTCTCACCACTGTTGAGTCCATCTGGAATGACATCTCAATTAGTAGAAATCACATGGGGACTATTGCGTTGTATTGCAAAGGGTTAACAGGCAATATGTGAAATTACGTACGCCTTTGGATCTATGAGAGGGGACATTTCAAAGCAGAGCTGCTCCGCTCTTTGGCTTTAAATCCCACGCCTTTAATTGTGTTTAATTTATTAGAATGTTCCAACCTCAACTCAAACTGTTAAATGAAAACACATTAGCCTGGATGTGCAGGAGTTCTACAAGTGTATCGGGAGTCACTCCAACCGCCACCCCCAACCCCTCAACAACGTTTTCGAAGTAAATTGGAATTTGGTTTTAATTCTCTGGTAAACAATTAGACAGAAAACAGATGTCACTGGGCCTTATTTGAAAGCAGCCCGTCTCCTTGGTGGAATCAACGTTGCATGAAAGAGTATGAAATAGTAGGATGGAAGAGAAAATTAAAATGTGTCAGTGTTGCATTAAATTGTTGGACTATGCATTGTTTCAAATATTGTTATTTCAGCACAGGGAAAAAAACATTCTTCAATGTGCTTTGAGGTTTCATCTAAAAATATTTCAGACAGACAGCTGCGTCATAGAGGCCCAGACACAAGTGCTCGAGACTTTCATTGGGTAGTTGTGTTATTGGCCTATAGTATAGAATTTAACTCTCTATTTGGCCGGATTTATTTAAGTATAAGAGCATAAGGAGTAAAAAAAATGCACATACAAACAGAAAATAGTACAATCAGCATAAATCAGCACAAACACACACGCACTCACACATAACCAATACCCTAATGCTTAAAATAAATGTTGCTATCCGAATTGGGCCAACTGTGCTTTCCGTCTTTCTCCTACACAACCCAGAAGTAACTAATAAAACAAAATGCAATATAAGTAGTCAGCCCCTCCCCCACCACCATACTCTTACGCTAAATGTGTAATAATCACACGTTACAAACGATCTGAATGGAGTCAACAGAGCCGCATGGGAGGGACAAAATGTGTTTGATGTCAATTCCCGAGAGCTCTAACAATTCAGAAATGTCATGATCACAAAACGCCAAACGCCTGGGCCGGTCCTGTGGGAGAAAGGGGTTCAGCCCATTAGGAATGGTGCTACTCCACTTTTCATCTGTGGCTAAATGAGGTGGTACATCTATCATTCCATTAACACTGCTCTAACAGGCTCCCAGTCACCCTGTGGCTGACAGCAGGGACGTGGGACATGTGGACTGACCAAAGGCTTTGATGTCAGTCTGACCGCCACACAAAACACAGGCCTATAAGTAGACCCACACAAAAAATGCCTGCCCAAGACTTTCCCTCAGCAGCGTGCGCACCGAACACACACATACACACACAGTTGTTTCACAAAATTTGAGAGGACATTACAGTACTTGTTTTTAGTCCAAATGAGGAATACACATTCCAGCAGTCTGACTGTGTAAACAGATTAAGGTCCCAACAGTATGGTGAATACATAGGCCACACACACACGCACGCACGCACACACGCACGCACACACGCACGCACACACACACACACACAGACAGTCTGGTGAAACTGTTATTGTCAAGCCACACTGCTTTCTCCAGCTTTGACTACATTGACAGGTATGTTGTAGATAAAAGCAAGATTCTGGCAGTGTGTGTGTATGTCTGTCAGCTGTTCTAAAGTGCTTTGTCTTTAAAATATAACAGACATACAGTGTCATGTTAATGCACGACATTGCTATCATTAATTGCATGTTGTTCTTTTGTACCTAGAAATGCAATGACACAGGCATCATCTCAATAGAAGTACACATCTTGATTTTATCATTTTAAATTGAGGTTGATAATAAATGAAATATGGAATAAAAATGGAACTGGAGACTTAAGAGTTGCGAGCAGAGTGAAAGCAAGCAAAAACAAGGGAAATGAAATGCTTTATAAGCAGAAAAAGGATGTAGTGAGGCACTGATGAGAATGAGCACAGGGCTCCACATCTGCTGGAGTCATAACCAGTGCTTCTGGGAGTCAGCTCCTGCCTCACCTTTATCTTTTTTCTCCCTCACCCTCTTTTTACTTCTTTTTGGACCTCTGGTTTGTGTTCCGATCAGGTTTTAATATGCAAAAACATACTTTCTTCATGGGTCATTGTTTAGCAGAAATAGTAGTCTGAGGCTGTGCCCTTTTAGAATTGACCAGTCTTCCTAAAAACATTTGTTTGGTGAGGTTGTAAGAAGAGGGGGGAAATCGTTTCAGAAATACAATACAACTTTTACAGCTTTTAAAATCTTCTCCTACGTCTTCCCCAAAATGCATTTTGTGAGTACTGACATTTATCAAACTGGGAGTTGCCAATGAAATGTAAGCTTTTCCCTGCCTTACATTTCCAATTTATAGCACTGTCTTGATGATCTGTTCACCAGCAATGGGACAATGATTGACTGGGTGACATTCAAACACAAGCGGAATTCCTGGTTAGGGATGATCCCCCCCGCAAAATCCACGTCTCTAAACGGCACAAATATTTTTTACTTCACCGTACCCGAAACTACAGCTGTATCATCTCCTCACTGTCTGAAACCACCTATCTCCGTCCCAGCACTGACGTATTTAAAGTGCAGAGGCCCGATATGATTCAGCGCCCGGGCTGGGGGTTTATGTGAGTCAAGGCCATACAATGAATCTCCCCAGCCCTGTATTAAAAGTGATGTACAGTTGTGACTATGAACTCTAAAACCAAGTACTGGCAGTGGTGGAGGTGTATTGCTTTACATAGTCAACCCAGGTTTCTCCTGTATCTGCTGTCAGGCAAGGAGAGATTATGGGACAACAGCCCCTAGTGTACTCTGATGGTGGATTGTAGAATCAACTTTACATTGGTCACAAAATTCTATTATATGATCTAAAAGTGGAAAATAAGACCTACAACAGGGGAGAATGTGTGTGATTATTGGGTTATTTTAAGACATTTGTCTTATTTAAACCATATATTTTTATTTATAGGCTGCTGTATAAAGTCTATAGTGGGTTGACAAGCTACTGAGTATTAACAAATACATGTTTCCGACATTTAAATTAAACAGGAATTTCCAAAAGAAGAGATGTGGAGGTTTTTCACCAATGCTGCATGCATTAAGCTGAACAAACATTTAACAATTTGTTCATAAATACCAAATAAATCCTAAAATTGTGACATGTGCATTTGTGAAAGTGTTTTGTGAAATGTGATCAGACTGCTTGGAATTTGTGTGTGGATTGGAACATGCATTCGTGCGTACCCACAATTACGCACACATCATTGTTTGATGACTTGCTGGGAATTCCTGCCTAATTCACAGAAGACAGCGTGACAGGGGCAATTTCCAGACTGAATGGATGAGGACAGGCCTGGCAACTGCTGAAGATACAGGATATTCACCAGGTTGTAATTATTAAATATACAACACATTTAATGAAGTACATTAACACTTAGACAGTTTTAAGCTTTCAGATGAGCCACTGAATAATCTCACTCCCTCCCTCAAAACACACACAAACACACATACCCACACATTCTCACAAGGATGCGGATGCATTCATACACTGCAACCTGACATCCGTGCACAATTCTCGAGTGGTTAGCTGTTGTAAGCCAGCTCAGCCCAATGCTGACAAAGACTAACTGCTGTTTATAGAACTCATGAAGCCTGTGTAGAGACACCGTGTTGTCGCCAACCTTGCCTCAAGGATACCAGAGAAAAAAAAAAAAAACACTTATACCAAACAAATACTGAAAAGGGGGCGGTGTGTGACAATGTGGGAGGAAGGAAAAAATTATGCTCTAAACAAACCAAGGCGTTTGCATTAGATCACCAACAACTGAGATGGAATATGGACTACCAGTCCTGGTCATAAATCCAAATAAAAGAACCACAAGGCAAAATTGAGCTAAAACAAGACAATGAAAATCCACAAGTGATATTGATTGCGAATAGATACAGGTTGTGTCATCGTAGAAGAGGAGAGGAGAGGAATTTACAAGGTCCTACCTGAGTTCCTGCAACCGTCTCCTTGCTGAGGGACCAGAACGGAGAACGCCAGCAGGTCGGGGGCGAGCAGGGATTCAGGCTTGCGTATCTCATTGAGCCAGCGACTCTTATAGAGCTCTTTGGTGTCAGATGGCCCCTGGATGAGAGGAACCAGCTTCTCCTTTCCCCCATCACCTGAACCTGACAAACAAGAAACCAAAATCTTTTCAAATCATTCACAATCCCAATTGAGAAAACCTTTTTTTTTTTTCTTTCAATAAAATAATAAATAAAAAATACGAACGCAAAATCGCGTCTTGGTTCCTTCATGGATTCATATATACTTACATTGTAACTTAATCAACATTTTGGGTCTCATCAAAATAAATAACAAGCAGATACAATTAGAGAGAAATGTGGTGTATTGAAAAGCAGCCACGGTATATTGGATCTATACAAATATGAAGAAGAGGTACAGTAAAAAAGTTTATCAAAATTAGCAACGGTGATTGACCTCATATGAAAATGATTTTGGGCACCCAAATGATGTGAGGTTCGTTTTGAAATAACAGCTGCAATTCCTCCTTTTCGGCTGCAAGAAATCCTGTCATGTGATGTTTGACCTCGTGAACTCTATGTTGACACTAACACCAATAACATCCCTGCAATTAAACGCATGCTACGAGCCCAATGACAGTGCCCCAGGAAAAACAGCAACTGAATCCCACTGCAGGAATCAACATAAAGATTGAGAGGGAGGGGGGAAAAAAGGAAGAGCAACTGAATGTGTAATAGTACATGTTAAAGAAAGTCTTAGAAGAGTCTAGCCAGCCTCTCTCTCAATGCTCGCTCGCTCGCTCTCTCGCTCGCTCTTTCTCTCTCTCTTTCCCTCCTACACAGGCAGTAAAGTTTTAACAGGGCACAGCTGCACACACCTGGGGTTCTGGCGCACACTTTTACAGCTCCCACGGTTCCTGAGGCACATTTCACCATCGCACGGCTGCAGAACTTCAGCTCCAGGTTTTGGACCGAGCCCTCGAGAGTCGGTGACGGGCTCAGAGATTTCACACCTAATAAAAAAAAAAATCCAAAGTGAAAATGAAGTGCAGTCGGGCAGGTGTAAACACTGCTGCCGTGGCTCTGTGAGGCAGTCGATTGGCCCTTTAATTATTCTTGACCCTTTTCTTTCCTTTTTCGTTCCTTTCATAGTCGTGAGAAAAGCAGGTGCTCTTAAATCACCCACAAAAGGTATGAAGCACCTTGTGTTTATCTGCTCTGGCAGGATTAGTTCAGGCATACTCTGTTTTCAGGGTTCTCCAGTTGTTAAATCTCTGAACCATGATACATATTTCAAACAAAAATACGATTGCATATTCATGTAAACAGTGTAAAAAACATAAACGGGATATACCTTAATCAGCACATAATGTTTTTATCATTATCTATTATCTACTTTGTAATCATGTCACTATTATGATTGGTATTATTTTGTGTTTTCATGTATCTGTCTACAAACTGACTGTGTCCACATCATCTTAAGTACCGACATCACAGCAATGTTGTAGAAAGAGCACACCAAAAACGAAAAAGTAGAATAGAATAGAATAGAGTAGACTTTAGATTTTAGGTTAAACAACAGGGACTATTAGGTGTATGAGTAACAGGCCATTATAAAGGGTATGTCTTTCCAACAGAATGTCCAATACAGTCCCGTCCGTATCGATTTCTGGGTGAACTGCAACACACCTCACACCAGCATTACATAACAGGAACCTCGAATGCTCTTCACTGTATGATTATTTCTCCTAATGGCAGTCTAGTGTGGAGGAACCTTTCTTCTGCCATCTTTCCAAAATGAAACTCTTTGCACCGTGGTAAGAAGTGTGTGTGTGTGTGTGGGGGGGGGGGGGATTACATACTTGCCATTATGATATGTCAATGTTATTTCTATGGTGAGAGGCTATTTCAAACACATAACTGGACGGAGAGGGAGAAATAACGGGATGGCGGAAAGACACTGTGGAGTAAAGGGAGCCCTGTGCCAAACCGCCTATCGAGAGAGAAGAGGAGGATCCATCCATCAAGTTACATTCTTCCAGTGAGCTGGAACTGTCTGAGGGAATCACATAAAATTCTTACATCACCTGTTCCAAAAGGGCTTTCCTCCTCAAAGTAATCCACTCACACAGCGATAGCACTTCATTTCCTAAAAGTGTCCACTTTTTGAAATTATAGCTGAGTAGGGCTGTTTGTATCAAATACGCTGGCCCAGTGGCAATAAGATCAATAAGGCAAAACAAACAGCAAGGAGACCCAAACGATAACAAATGTTGTGATAATATTAAACATGCATAGAAAAAAAGAACAAATGGAACAGATGTATTGCCTACCGGTGAGTGAGAAGGTATTGTATTCATAAGGCACAGATGAGTGGTGCTACCAGAGAGTCTATGAAAGTGCAACAGGTCATTATTTGGCAACAGTCCCAAAAACTAAAGTCTGGAGATCCAAAGGCTTTTTTCATTTAACTTTTTCTTTGCTCTCTTTTTCTTACATTCTTATCAATACTGTCCCCCTGTCCTCCTGTCCTCCTAACTTCAACCGTTTCTGCTCGCTTAAATCGCTACTGTTCACATTTATACTAAGGTAAACCATATGTCCAAATGTTGCATTAAATAGTATTACCTGGAGGGGTTGTTTGACACAACAATCATCACAATTGGCACTTGTTATTCCCAACACCAAACAGATCAAATGTGGTTTTGATGTTAAACAGAGATCACACTTTATTGTGGTAAAGTGTGATATGCAGCCAGACAAATATACACCCACATGTACACAACCATATATAACCAAGGGAATTATGGGCAATTTCTAAACTCCCTAACCACCGACTTCCCTCCTCTCCCTCTCACAGACAAATTACCCAGTAACTCCTTCACCTGCTGTCTGAGAGGTCATCTATCAGCCCAGATGCAGGATGGGAATGTTAATAACCCTCATTCTGTATCCCCGACTACCACTTAATACATCTGCAGGTCAAGCGTACTGCTGCATGTCTCCCCGTGGGTTTTGGTTACCTGCTTCTCTTTCAGCTGCAGGACAAATGTTCTATGTCAATTATTTCTTCCCTCGACCAAATAGGCAACTGATAGTGTTCTCCTGGAAACAGATTTTGATCAAAGTTCTATAGAGTATATTTTGCAAGTATAAATATGAATGCACTTTTGAACTGGCAATACCAATTGACACATTAATCAGCGTGCTCTGACTTAAACTAGTGGTATTATATAATTAAGAGCTGGAGAATGACAAACTATTCTTGCATTGCTACTGGTTTTGACAACATAAAAGTGCAGAGGAGAGAAAAATAAAGCAACTCAACTCAAGCATAAGGCCATCGTGCATGCCACATTTTTTCTAGTGATTTCCCCAATGTTCAGCCATCATCTTATTTGCTTACCAAAATATAAGGAATATGTATGTGCAACTCATGCTTGATGAATGTGTAGATACACACATATACAAGGACAGAAATTGTAGGTTATTTGATGCAATCTTGTACCAGAGGGAAAGATAGAAAACGACATAGGCATTGCATAGAGCTGAGCGCCCTTCTCCCAATGGAAACAGTATAGCTTACATACATTTGCCATAAAAGGACTTCACCAGACATTTTGGCCATATGTTTGACTGTGCCTCAGTGAACCTAAAAACACATGAACAGTATACCTAGATGCTGGATGGATAACCGGATCCAGTGATCATTTGGCCTCTTTTATTTATTTTTTTCCCCTGAAAACAGCACCGAAAGAGAAATGATTGCAGCAGTGATGAATAGGCCTCCACACAGGTTCCCCCGTTTCCTTTATTCTTTGTAGAAAAGATGGAAATGTTAAAAGTGCAAGCAATCTGGAACATGACAGGGGCCATTCCCTCTACTCTGGTTGCTCTTTGATAAATGGCACTAGGGGTATCACCATAACATATCCCTCTTGCCCACACAGATGGCCCAAAGGGCACGGAACACCTGCTGGGGTTGGTGGTTGTTGGGTGGGAGGACTCTGGACAATGTTTTGTCCAGCTGTTGGACTATAAAAAGTTGGGTACACAGGAAAAGGAAAAACACAAGGGTTGGTAGTTTGTTTCAAGAGTGGTAATCGGTTTGGTTTGTGTGCGCGCGCGTGCGTGTGTGTGCGCGCGTGCGTGTGTGTGCGCTCGCTTTTCTGTGTGAGACTGAGTGAGTGCGTTAGTGAGTGAGTGAATGTGTGTGGTGCTGTTACTTGTCAAGTGAGGGCAGGTGCAAGGAGTACATAACCACACAGCTAGGGGCCAAAGGCTACAGCACTCCATCAAACACTGAGAGGGCAACCGTGGGCAGCTGGATTTGCCATCCTGAACACTCTGAAGAGTGTGGAAAAAATGAAGAGAAGGAAAGAAATACTGAGAAATAGAAAGAAAAAGAAAGGAAGAATAGAAAAAAATGATGGGATATGGAGGCTGCGTTTTTGCTTACTGCATACCTCAATATATGGTGTACATATGTCTCAGAGTGTGAGTGTGTGCGTGCATGCGTGTGTAGGACATCTGCAGCCTTAAAAGCCATGTTTTACACATTCCAACATGTCCTGCTCTCTGTGCTTTGAAGAATGGTATGGGAAAGCTTTCTTGCTACTATGCTATGGTCAAATTAATATTCATGTGCATTCGCAGAACAATTAAGATGATACATCAGAACTACTATGAAAACTGTTTTCCTCTTTTTAAAGATAAAATCAGGATATTCATATGGGAACATGGGAATTATATGAGAAACAATGGAAAGGAAAAATATGCTACTTGCGAAAATAATTAATGACATTTGGAAAAAGAGTTTTATGATTTTATGATTCAAGTACCCCCTTAACCACAAACATACACACAAACACGCACGCAAACACACATAGCCACATCATAGACATGTCTGAAGAGTTCCCATACTTTGATGATCACATACAGATGATCACCAAACCTAATGGGCAGGTGGATAGACAAAGAGAAACAGAGAAAAAAAGAGAACCCCAAAGTGCTAAAAGCTCCAAGTCTGCAATGTGCCCACAGCAGCTAGGGGTCTGATAAAAAAAAATAAAACATTTGAGGTAGACACTGACAAGTTGGGCAGACCAAAAGCAGCCAGCTGAGCCATTAAGTGCTGATGTAGAAGCAATAACTGTCTCCCCAAAGTCAGGAGGGGCTGAAGTAGGAGCAGGAAGTCTGCTGGAAACGTGCCCAGTACTGACACACAGAAGAAATACAGACGCATGTAGAGAGAGTGGCACGGGAAAACAGACAAGGCTGACCAAATCTCATTTGTGATACTATCACGATGCCATTCGTAGAATAGCACGCTTTAAAAAAAAAACCAACTTGGAATGTATTCCGTTGCTCGAACGGTAAATGTGGAATCTGGTCTACATTATGGCAATTGCAGGGACATTTTACTTGAGCACAGGAAGAGATTTCAGGTAGCAGCAACAGCTGCTTTAAGATAAATGGAAATGGGGACTGGGCAGTTTACATGAGAAGAGGTGGCCTACATTGCTAAATAAAAGCAGATAGGACACACAGAGATAGAGGGAGAGAGAGAGAGGGAGAGAGACAGAGAGAGAGAGACAGAGACAGAGACAGAGACAGAGACAGAGAGAGAGAGAGA